>PVJA010005794.1:28684-77128 GCA_004027025.1 Myocastor coypus | reverse complement strand
TTTTTTTTTTTTTTTTTTTTTTTTTTTTTTTTTTTTTTTTTTTTTTTTTTTTTGTCTTTTTGAGACAGGGTCTCGTTATGCAGTTGAGGCTGGCCTTGAGTTCACTTTTGTAGCCCAGGCTGGTCTCGAACTCGCACTGATCCTCCTGCCTCAGCCTCCCGAGTGCTGGGATTACAGGCGTGCGCCACCACGCCCGGCTCAAGTCTACTTTTATTTTTAATTGTACACTACTGCAGTACAATATGTTAAATTTACTTTCAAGTAGACATTAATTCATTTTTTTTTCTCAGTGCTGAAGTTTAAACTATGGGCAAGGCAAATGCTCCAATAGTAGGCTACACAGCTGGCACTTATTGGTGCACCTTTAATTATTAACTAAGCATCCTTCCAAGTCCAAGTGATAGAAATGGAAACTAACGTCAGCATGAGAGACAGTTTATTAGTTCATATTCAGGGAGATATGGGCAGAACTATACCAAGCACCGGGAAAGGCATCTTGCCACCCCCGCCCACACTCAGCTTTAGTTCCCCCCACCCCATTGATTTTACTGCCCAGAAAGATTTTCTGTCTGGGGTGTGAGTTTTTGAGCTAAAGATGTTAGATAAGAGCAAAGGACAGTTTCAACTTACCTCATTATAATCAGTGAAAGAAAACTGGAAGGGCCAGGGAGATAGATAGCTCAGTGGAATAAGTGCTTGCCTGGCAAGCACAGGGTCTTGAATTCAATCCCTGGTACCACAATAAAAAGAAAAGAGAAAAGCAAGGAAAGCAAGCAAGCAAGCAAGAAAGCAAGCAAGAAAGAGAAAGGAAAGAAAGAAAGAAAGAAAGAAAGAAAGAAAGAAAGGAAGGAAGGAAGGAAGGAAGGAAGGAAGGAAGGAAGAAAGAAAGAAAGAAAGAAAGAAAGAAAGAAAGAAAGAAAGAAAGAAAGAAAGAAAGAAAGAAAGAAAGAAAGAAAATTTTGGAGTTCTTTGATTTTGCCCATACTGGATCACACTTACTTTTTTTGTACTGGAAATCAAACTCAAGCCCTTGTGCTTGCCACACAGGTGCTGTGCCTCTGAGCTATATTCCTGGCCTTCATCACATTCTTGAGTGATCAGGAAAAACATTCCCCCAAGAAAGGAGAAATTATTCCAAGAAGGGTATAGGAAGCAAGTGAAGAAAGACTTAATATCCACTACACCCTGTTTGAATTGGAGTAGCATATCAGTGTTTACTAGAAAGATAAGCTTATAATGGCTGTCCTAGAGTCAAGCATAGTAGAGTACAAAAGGTCAGTGCACTGGGGATCTGAAGAATCTTCAAAGGCCTGGAGCCCACTGCAGTGTCCCTCGTGAGCCAGTATGAGGAAGCCAGTGAAAAGCGGAAGAACCTGCTCTAGAAGCAGAAGATTGACATCCAAGATGAAGGCAAAGACTAGATCTCCTCTAAAGAAACTGAAGCAATCTTTGCTTCTTCGTTTTCCTTTTATGCACAGTTCTGGTGACAATCCTCCATAGGGTGGCTCCTCCACACCCAGAACTGTGTTATGCCTATTTAGTTGCATGTTTCTTACTCAAGTTGACATAACCAATGAACTACACAAGTGGGAAGTGGCTTTCAATTTGAAATAAAAGCAAAAGCAAGATTCAAAATTAACTTGCCATTTGTGCTTGGTAATGTTGCTTTGCTTTTCTATTAGGAGACCCTCTTCTTACTCATTTCTGTGTATATGGTACATGTTACTGATCTGATCAGATGCACATACCAGCAATCCATTTTCTTCATCAATTTGGAAAGTTTTTTTGAGTTTTGTCAATATATGAAAAGTTAGGTAGTTTTGAAATTAGCTATATTAAGAGAAAGTACTTGAAAATGAAGGCTACTTCAATAAAAATTGAGCTTACATAAACTTTTGAGGATCTTCACTGCAAAATATTTTCTTTTAACTTTAGTCCTTGCAAACTATAAGCTGAGAAGATAGCTCAATGACTTAAGTGCCTGTCTACCAAGTGCAAGGTCCTGAGTCCAATCCCCAGTACCAAAAAAAAAAAACCATTAAAATTTTCCCTTTTAAAATGAAATATATAAGTGTTTTCCCTAGTGGGGTGTGATAGTACCAAATATATAATTTAACCATTGACCAGCAATTGTACCCCTGCATATTCTTTCTAACTAAAATACCAAAACTACTTAACCCAACCTTTGCTTCCCCCATGAGTTGGTCTTAACTGTACAATTTCACTTTATATCTTTTCACCTTTCATTCGCAAAAAGCAACATTGAAGTCATTTTCATTCTTTTATATATCAATGTCCAGTTTTTCAACACCGTATTGTGAAAAATTATTTAAAAGTTTTATTTTTATATGTACATGTCTGCAGTTCATAAAAAACATATACCATTTTTTGAAGAGACTGTCCATCATAATGTCTTTTTGGTAAGCTTTATCAAAGATAATTGACATATCCCATAAGTTTATATCTGAGGCTTTTCTGTTTCATTAGTTTATGTGCATCTTTTTATGAAAGTATGTTTTGGTTACTATGGAAGTCATTTTGTAGTCTTCTGATATTTGGAATCAAGAGGCATAGTGTGTCTAGCTTTGTTACTCTTTCTCAAGGAATTCTTTGATCTTAGGGTCTTTAGTGCTTCTATCTGAGATTCAGGACTTTCTGTTTCTATGGAAAATGACTTTGGAATTTAGGTGGAGATTGCATTTGATCTATAGATTGTTTTGAGTAGGCTGGCCTTTTGACAGAGTTAATTCTTGCAGTCCATAACACGTTGTATCTTTCCATATATTTGTGCTTCAGTTTTAGTATAGCTCTTTTTTGCTTCCATAGTTAAAATTTATTAAGTGTTTTGGTATTTCTGTTGTAAATGGTGACCTTTTCTTTTTTCAGCTAGTCAGTCCATTGTGCACAGAAATACAGTTGGATCTTGCAACTTTATGGAATTCATTTATTCTAACACCTTTGGGTGGAATATATATTTTCAATATATTAAATCCTGTCATCTGCAAACAGACTATTATCGTTTCCTTTTTTATTTGGATGTGTTTTATTTCATTTGTTATTGTTGCTTAGTTGCCCTGGTTGAGACTTCTAAATCTGTTGAATAGAAATAATGAGTTTGGGCTCTTAAAGTATCTACCAGTGCTATAAGGCTAGAGAAATCTAAATTTGACTGTTTATCCTTATCGGTGAATGTTATGTATTCATAGGTTTTAATGTTTAATTAGTGCCCTTTTCTCTGAGCTTGAAATTTTCTCTGTACCATTTCTTGTGGGTAAGACTACAGCTCTTGCTGCTGAAAACAGGATTTCCTGAGCTGCTTTAAAATGTGCCAACACTGACAATACAGTCCATTTGAAGTGAGCAGTATATGTTGAGAGGACTGGTGGTAATATGTCTTTTACTATAATGCATTTTTACTATAATGCAAATTTAAACACATGTTTTCCATCACATCTCATATATTCTTCTGCTTAGTAGTATCTCATAAACTCCCTTCACAATTGCTTCTTTTCATTTTGACTAAATAATTTACCAGACTAGATAACTGTAGGAGGCTTGTCTTTGAGTTCACCAATTCTTTCTTTTGTTTGAGTATGTCTATTGTTGAAACTCTTAAATGTTTTACTTCAGTCATTGTATTCTTTAGCCCTGGGATTAGTCTATTTGAATTTTCTTTCTTTCTTAAACTTCTCATCTTGTTCCTGTATTATTTCCCTAATTTTGCTCAGTTGTATATCTCTGCTTTCTTATAATTCACTCAGTTTCTTTAAAAGGATTATTAATTTTTGTGTGTTTAATGTTTTATGTTATTAGTACATTTACATGCAGTACATAATGATTGTATGCATTGCAGAGAATTGGTACGTATATGTAACATCTCAACTTTTTTTCTCCACCACCCCTTTTTATTTTTGTTTTTATTTTTTATTCATTTATTTTTTTAACCTCTTAAAATTTTTTTGGACAGCATCAGATTTATTTTATAATTTCCTATCAGGTTGGTTAACATGAATACAGATCGAGAGCCAAGCTAATAGGCCAAGAAAAATAAAACATGTAAGACAGAGTACACTTTTTTTTTTTTTTTTTTTTTTGTCTTTTTGAGACGGGGTCTCGCTATGCAGTTGAGGCTGGCCTTGAGCTCACTTTTGTAGCCCAAGTTGGTCTCGAACTCGCACCAATCCTCCTGCCTCAGCCTCCCGAGTGCTGGGATTACAGGCATGAGCCACCACGCCCGGCTCAGAGTACACTTTTGTATATACTGTTCATACGAGATTACAGTAACTTCTTTTCTACTGTCTATCTTTAGTTTTATACTTTATTTATGTACTAGATATTTCATGTAAGTGAAAACCAGGCAGTGTGTATATGTTTTACTTTGCTTAGCATTATAGTCCTGAGATGCATCCATCTTTCTACAAATGACTCTCATCCATTTTTGACAGAGTAGTGCATTGTGTATTAATACATTTTCCCTATCCATTCATCTGTAAATGGGCCTATAGCTATTGTCAAAATTTAGCTATTATGAATTTTGCTGCTGCCAACTTGAGTTTACATACATCGCTGTGATATGATGTTTTTTTAACTTTTTTGGAAAGATATCTAGAAGGGAAATAGCTGGCTCAAATGGGAATTCTATTTCTAGTTTTTTGAGGAATCTCCATTCTGATTTCCACAGTGCTTGTACTAGTTTACACTCCCCATGACAATAAAGAGGTGCTCTTTCTCCCTTCACCCCCACAGGCTCTCCAGCACTTGTTGTTTGATTTCTTGAGAATGTCTATTATGTGTAAAATAAGATGGAATCTTGGTGTGGTTTTAATGTGTATTTCTTAAATGACCAACATATTGAACATTTTTTCATGTATTTATTGGCCATTTGTACTTCACCTGAGAAGCGTCCATTTCAGGTGCCTAATTTTTTATTGGGTCTTTAAATTTCGGGGTGTCTATTCTTTCTGAGTTTTTTATATATTCTGCATGTTAGTCCTTTGCCTGAAGAGTAGCTGGCAGAAAACTTTTCCTGTTTGGCAGGCTTTCTCCTCACTCTGAGGATAGTTTCCTTTGTCATGCAGAAGCTTTTTAATTTGATATGATCCTATTTGTTAATTTCTCTTCCATGTTGTGCATCAGTGTTCTATTCAAAGTCTTGGGCTATTCCTGTGTCTTCCAGAATTATACCTACTTTGTCTTGCAACAGGTGATTTGCCTTAATATTTAGATCTTTCAACCATTTTGATTTTAGTTTAGTGTGTAATGAGAGATTTGGTTTGTCGTTCAGCATGCAAGTAGCCAGTTTTCCCAGCACCATTTGTTAAGGAGGCTGTCTTTCCTTCAGGGAAAGTATTTGGCCCCTTTGCCACAAGTAAGGTAGCTGAATGTGCTTGGAGTTGTTTCTACATCCTGGAGTCTGTTCCATTGATCCACCAATCTGGAATCTGGGAGTTTTGGCTGGTTGGTCTTTTTTTTTTTTTTTTTCCTCCCAGTACCATGCTGCTTTTAATCACTAGAGTTTTGTATTATAACTTGAACTCCAGGAATGTGATATCCCCTGCCTGTGTTGCTCAGAATTACTTTTGCTGTTCTACATCGTCTAGTTCCATAGGAATCTTAGAATTGCTTTCTGTAGTTCTGTGAGGAATACTGTGATATTTTGATTAGGGTTGCATTAAATCTATGGAACAGTTTTGGCCATTTTGACAGTATTGGTTCTGCCAATCCAGGAACAGGAGATAATGTTTCCATTTTCCAATGTCCTCTTTGATCTCCTTTTTCAAAGTCCTGTAGTTTTCATCATAGAGATCTATCACACCTTAGGTTAATTACCAAGTATTTCATTTTTTAAATGTTATTGTAGTAAGTACTATTTCTGTACTTTCTCAGTGTGTTTATTATTGATTTTAGAGTGCTGACTTCGTGCTGTGCTATTAATTGTGGAAGCTTTTTTTTTTTTTTTTTTTAAGTTTTTGGGCTCTTATTGAGAGGATCATGTCATCTGCAAATGCTGATACTTATTTTCCTATTTATATCCCTTTAATTTCTTGCCTAATTGCTCTAACGTTTCAGGAATTCTGTTGAACAGGAGTGGTGATAGTGGACATCCTTGTCATGCTCCTGATTTTCCAATTTCTGTAATGCTTTTAGTTTTCTTTGATGTCATGATTTCCTCCTTTTTGGTGACCCTTGTATTTGTGTTGGTGTCTGTATGTGTGAGGCAACTGTCATCTCTTCCAGCCTTTGTAGGTTTATTTAAAGAAAGACCTATACCAGTCAGCCCAATCTTGGTTCTTTATGGACCCACTGATAAAATCCATGGGCAAGTTAGTGCCTTTTTCCACATATCTGATCAGATGGGGCTGTTGGCTGACCTCCAGAGTCTCTTCTCATGTGAGCTCACACACTGTGCTCCCTGGACACTAATTGAATTCCATGTTCAGACAGTGCCAAAGGTTGAGCTCTATGAGCAAATAGAGCCTCTGGCTGCATTCCACTTGCTTGTTTCTGTACCTGGGTGAGGTACCCGAGTGTGCTCCATGAGTTGGGGTCACTGGTTGAACAGAATCCAATTTTGTTTTACCTTTTAGGAAGCACCCTGGAATGCAAGGGAAGCTGAATGTTAGCTTGGGGCTTTCTGTTCCCCACTAGAAAATAAATAGACTCAGACAATCCCTCTGTTATGTGAGGATGTACCAGTCTGTGGAGGGTTACTATAGTCAAAGTGAAAGCACATTTACTTTTCTAATGCTGTGTGTGTGTGTGTGTGTGTGTGTGTGTGTGTGTGTGTGTGTGTGTGAGTGAGTGAGAGATACATGGGTACACATGGGTACTTCCTATTCTGGAATTTTCATAAAGGCATTTCCTACATAATTGTTAATCAGTATTTCTGCATGGGAACTTCCTATTTCAACATCTTATATTACTTTGTACTATAATTCTTAGAAAAGTACTCTACCACTGTCTCGGGGAATTCTGTTCCAATTCGGGGAATCACTGACACCAGTTTTGCAGTTCTTAGTGCTGGTTGTTTCTTGACCTGAAGGAATTAATAAAAGCTTTTAGATCAATAATCAGAACAATAGTTTGAAGACTAAAATTGAGAAATTGTAGTTTTCCTTTTGTGCCACCAGGCATGACCACAAAGTCCATAGATACACTAGCAGTGTCAGCTGCATCATGACTGGGCTGGCCAACAGCAGGTAGGTTTTTTGGTTTGTTTCCCTAACAAGAGTTTAAGACTGAAAAGATTTCAGGGGTACTAAATTATGAAGTCTAGAGTCAATATGGTATCATTCCTGTTTTATATGTGCAAGCAAACAGGTCCAGCCACACTGAGTAATGTGTTCAAGGTCACACACAGAGTAAGTGATCTAGGAGTCCAAACAAGACAAATTGAGCTTCACAGGTCATGTCCCTAACTATCCTGGGCTCTGTTCTAGTACTATCCTGAATTCATGCACTATTTCATAATATCAAATGAATATCATTATTTACTACAGCTTAAATAGAAATAATCATTTAGGTAATACGTTACTTTGACAGTTTTTCGTAAAAGCTCTTCTGTGATAGAAATCAAGCTGTTTCTCTGCCATATTTTCCTGAATCTTGTATCCCTGTTACTCACAGATTTTGCCAGTTTGAGTGTAAAAACCTCACTTAATTTTCAATTTTTTTTTTTTTTTTTTTTTTTTTTTCCAGGACTAGGGTTCAAACACACAACCTTGCATTTGCCAGGCAGGCACTTGGGCCATGGAGCTATCTCTCCAGCTCCCCTCAAACTTTTTAATTCCTGCTTTTTTAGTGGTTTCCAGGCTGTTAACCATCAGATCTTTTTGCTTGTCCACTGTGAATTGCATACTGCTGAACTAAGCACTTCTTAAAGCTGTTGCAGCAGACCTACGACAACATGGCCATCCAGGACTGCCTAGCTAGGGGAGCCCACCTGTAAAGGACCTAAGAATGCAAAGATAAGTCTTGGCAACTGACCTTGAGATTATACTGACCTGCAGAAGAAACATGCTCAGCATGCTTGTGAATCCAATCATAGCTGTTGGGCCTTGCTTCTAGGTGGGACAGACTTTGGGGCTCAGACTTGGAGGGGAACTGGTACAGCAGCATGAAGGGAAGTGTAATTTTGTAACCTGTTGGAAACTTTGGGAAGGACTTCAGAAGTAGAAATGGGTTTGGAGGAAATCCATGAAAACGCATAAGCAGACAGATGAGAGGCCTTCAAAAATGTGAGTCTTAATTTCATGGGATAAAGGCAAGTATTCATGCTTTGAATTATACAGCCAAGAAGAAAATTGAGCCATATTTTTTTAACTTCATGTTAATAATAGAGAATGGTAAGGTTTACTGTGGGACCATGTTTAATTTTTTTTTTAAGAGAAGTGCCCTATCTAGATAGGGAGTAATGTAGAGAATACTACATGGTGATTTCACTTATTATTTCAAATAACTTCATTTCTCCTAGGTTCCTGCCAAGCACTCGAGGTTGTTTTTACTGTTAGAAGAAATTGTCACACACCACCTCTTGGTATTGTGATTTCTTTTGGCTCCTTGAACATTTCATTCTAGTTTAAGTGCATATGGTATAAATCTGTGGTGCAAAGACAGTCCCTAAAGCCCAATAACTTCGTATTTTTCTTAGAGCCCCATGGTCCTACTTTTGACTGTGCTACTTTCTGTTCCTAAAGAAAAATACTACAGTGCAATCTTTGTGTTTGGAAATATCAAGGGCTAGTTAACAGGACACTGTGACACTGTGCTCTTAGGGCCTTCAACACCATAAAAGAGACAGCAACTTTTTCCATGTTCCTGACAGATTGGAAGGTGTTTATTCAAATTCTCTGCTTTAGATCTCTGCCTGGAAAGGTTGGTCAGTGTTCAGCCAACATCCTTGGCCACCTCAGCTATTGCAGCTTAAAAGCCTGTAATAGTTTTTGCCACATTTGGACCCTCACAAACAAAACTTCTAAGCACTGGAAATGGAAAATTTGAAGTGGTGAAGAAAGCCAAGAAAGTGTGGGTATCCAGTCTTCCAGGTAATGGTGTGAGTAAGAAGGCTACTGTTTGTAGCTGACCTGTGTGGACAGAGAAAGGAAAGAATAATCCAGATGTTCTTTTCTTGCTCTTAGGTGGCAGTTGTACCATTTGGTTTGGGTTTTTTGTTTGTTTGTTTGTTTGTTTGTTTAGCAGTTCTCTTTTTCCCCTGACCAACTTGTATGTCCTTTAAAAAAAAAAAAAAAAGAAAAAAAAAGGAAGGGAAACTAATTATTTAACCCAACAAAAAGTATTTTATCTGAACTATAGTTTAGCCCACCCAAAAGCGCTTTAGTATTCGATAAACTTTGGTGTGATTTAGTCCTTCTCCAAAGAGGAGTAATGTGTGTAAAGTGTAAGCCGAAGTGCTGTACAGAGCCTAAGCACATTGAAGGACACATATCTTAGTCACTTTCTCATCACTGGAACAAAATACCCAACACTAACAATTTCAAGGAGAGAAGTTTGTTTTGGTGCATGGGTCCAGGTCCTGGTCAGCTGGTTCCAGACCTAAAGAAACAGAATGGGAGAGGCACATTGTGAACAAAAACCTATGATGGACAGAACACAAACAAAAGCTGGGGCCAAGAATATCCCCTTCTAGGCCTAGCCTAAGCAGAATGCCACCTGCCAGCTCCCACATCCCAGCAGCAGCACATTCAGCAATTGAACTCACTGGCAAGTACAAGGCTCCCTTGATCCTTTCACCTTCTAAACATAAGATCTGGGGCCCACATTAGATCTAAACCATAAGAGCATGGTAAAAATCTATTTGCTACCTGACACTCATCCCTTTTTTTCTGGTAACAATACTTTGAGTAACCTTGGAAAGCCACTAGTTTCCTCTTGTACTCCATGGTTTTAAATGAAATTGAGATTTGCATTAATTGTTTGATAGATTTAATTAAATGAAACTAATGAATGTCTTCCAGTCCAGACCTCCACATGTTTAGTTCAAAACTATACAAGTGACCTAAACTGGTACAGTCTGAGGGAGCTACAGAAATGTGGAATAAACAACACACAGACTTTCCTCTGCAGAAGTGTTAGCCCATGTCGCAACTATTGGGAGACCTAGCCCTGGTGATGACTGAGAAGAAACTGTTTGGATCTCTAATGCCCCCACATCCATTCTTGCAGAATCTAATAAACAGGAAAGGAAATGTAGCTCCAGTGATAACCTCTGGATTATAGTGTGAACTAAATTGAAATAGTGATGTTTCTGGGAATTGTACATAGCACTTTTGTTTTAGCCCATTTGTAACACTTGGCCAGGTAGGAATAGAATGGAAGTCTTTATTGTGTATTGCCTAAGGCAATGAGTTAAGTGGGTATGGTAGACCAGGTGACAGTTTTAAGCACAGCTGGTCATTGGCATTCTGACCATAGCAGTGTAGCACCTGGCTAGTCTGTTGTCTAAAATACATTGGAACCTTCAATTTCTGTGCTTCTTAAGCTGCAGCATTAGAAGACTTTGGAAAAGTTCAGGTTATAGGAATGTATTGTTACAAGTTGAAGCCTTATAAATCTTAGACGTATTTACTTTGAAAATAACACCTTTAGGGCTGGGGAGATAGCTCAAGGGTACAAGTGCAAGGTCCTGAGTTCAATCCCTGGTCCTGCTAAATAAATAAGTAAATAAATAAATAAATTCCAAGAATAAATGAAGGAGAGTTCTGCTACAAGAAACTTTCTGTTTGTGTTCTGTTATCCAGGTTAACTACCTGCAGAAATCTAGATTTTTGAAAAGTCAAGTTCCTTCCTATATTCTACTGAGCTATCTCCCCAGCCGCTAGAATAATTTTTAAAAGTTCAGTATCATAAGTGGGGTTCTGTAATAACTGACTTCCCTAGGCCTATAACACTCTTATTATATGCTCCATTCCCATCAAAAGTCATCCCTTTCCCTTGAAAAGATACAGCTATTGTATTGTCCAGTAAAGGAAAAATAGCAGTTCCTCCCTATCCTGGTCAATACTTTGGTGTGTTCCCAAGTGGACTGTTGTGGATGCAGAAGCTAATAATTTAGAGTCATTGAAAACTGTGACTAAATCTCTTTTATTACTAATCCATGAAACTCAATGTACTAATTAGAGTTCTAAAGAAAAACAACAAATGCAATGCATATATGTATTGAGATTTGCTGTATGAATTGGATCACACAGTTAACAGAGTATGAAAAGTCTCAAAATTTATAATTTGTCACAAAGTTGGAGATCCATGAGAGCTACTGTCCGAAGTTTGAGTCCAAAGGGATGTCCTGGTTTTAAGGGTACTAGCAAAGAAGAATCTGCTGTTAGGTGTGTTCAATCCTTCTGTTCTTTGCAAGCGTCACCTAATAGGATGAGGCATACCCATATTGGGGAGGTATTATCATTTGTATCTAGTTGTCCCCCCAAAGCCTTATGCAGTCATGGGGTGGGGACTTCTAGAGTTTGAAGTTAGCTCATGATCCACTGGGATTATAGATTTTAGTACTGATGGGATTATAGGCTTGAGTACTGCTGGGATTATGGGTGTGGCCTGGGGCAGAAAGCCTGAATGTAATGTAAGAGAGACAGAGAAACAGGTTCCCTCTCTGTTGCCTCGGTTGCAATTGTTGCTCTTCCACCACCATGAGCTGCATGCTCTCAGCTCTGTGCTACACTGCCTTGGAGCCAGTCATGTCTGAACTGAAACCTTAAACCTTTCCTTCCTTAATTTTGAGTGTCAGGTATTGGCCCCAACAATGAGAGAAGAGTAACTAAGACAAAAAGATAATATGTTTTGTTTAATGTTCTTTAAATTTTAACATCATCCCAAATAATGGTTGACCAAATATCTGGGCACAGATTGGCACATAAAATTAACTATCTAATGAGAAACACATACATAGGAACCAACTAAAGTTGCAAGGGATTTCTACCACAAACAAACTCGCACAACTACATTTCTCTTGAGTGCCCAATCCTAAATCAAGTCCCTCACCATATTATCATGCCTTTGATTCCCAACAAGCTTCAGACTGCTAAAACTATACAGTCCTCTGAAAAGACGGGCATAACAGCCAAGGGCAATCCTGTCAGAAAGCAAGCTCCAAACCTGTACTGTGAAATACAAGCCTTTAACATTTAAGTTAAAAACAAACATTGAAACATATGTCAAGACTAATGGCCACTGCATATTTCACATTCTCTTATTTATGATTAGGGCTTTATTGCAGCACTATTTTTTGATTAAATGTAAAGTGATTAAAATTGCACATGGATCACTGGACCAGTAAAGAGTCACTTGATATGCCTTGTGTATTGACCTGCAATACTGGACTTGGATATAGCTTCAGCAGCTGGATAGCACTTAATATGATTTCTCTTTTCGGGAGAATATGGCTGTTGTTTGTTATGGACTCTGTAGATTGTTGTTGTCCAAAAGCTGTATTATATACATTGCTTATTCCTTCTATCTGATAATCTAAATTTTCTTTTTTTTATTTTTTTATTTTTATTCTTGTTTCAGAACCTTTGTTTGTTTATTCATTCATTTTAATGGCCGGCTCAGCCCGCCCCGAGGGCAGGGCTGGCGCAGCATGTGGTGCCAGGGATTGAACTGCGGTCCCTGAAGCCGCCCAAGCTTCCCCAAGCAGGCGCTTTAGACCACTGAACCATCCCGCCGGGCCCTCTAAATTTTCTTTGAGAGTTCATTTCCCTCATTCTCAAATATATTGTACAGGTGGTTCTGGGATGGGAATGTGAATACATACTAAAGCTTCTAGATTTTCACTAAGAATGCCAGAACTCAGCCTTCTGCTTACTTGCATGGGAATACTAGCTTTTGCAGTGGGGGTGGGATCATGGGGAGTCAAATTCGGGACCTTGCATTTGCCAGGTCACTTATGCCACTGAGCTATCTCTGTGGCCCATGGCAGTATGAATTGTAGTCCCATTATAAGCATTTCTAGTGCATTAAGGAGAGCTAGCCTCAGCATAGCTGAGAGATGGATCCTAGCAATGGTGTTTGGCTTCTGTTTGTCTTGACACACAGAATGTTTTCTCCCTCATTTGCAGCAACCACACCAGACCTTCCTGAGTGATATATAGGAGGAAGGTCAAATGAGCGCTCCCTCTTAGAGGTCTCATCATCACTTCCAAAGTTTCCCCCTCTAAGAAATGAATGAAAACTTAAGGACCATAGGACCTCAGTACCAAGGGATTTAGAGATCAGCTGGTCCACTGCCATTTTTATGTGCCTCAAGCTTGGTAAGCAAAGTGGTTTTTAGCTTCTTCATGAACATATTTTAATGAATATAATTATCATAATCCTAGGAAAATATAACTAGAATTTTAACATCAAACTGTGATTTCACAGTTTTTATTGAAGGGGAAATTAAAGCTTAGAGAAATAAACAGTATTTGAAGAGATTGGCCAGTTGGCAAATGAAAGGTAAGAAATATTAAATATGAATTCTTAGAACTGGAAAGGTCCCTGAAGATAATGCAGGAGCTGCCCACCCTCATCCATTTTCAGTGTCAGAATTTTCTCCAATGTCTCTCTCACAAGTGGTCATCTGGCTTGTACTTATACTTCAAGTATGGGAAGTTTATCACCACTTGAAACATGCATTTCATTTTGGCAGCTCTAATAATCAGAAAAATCTCCTGTACTAAGCCAAAATCAGCCCCTTGAAATTTCTTGTTATTTGGCCCAAGTTCTTCCAAATGAAGCTATTCTCCACCTTCAAATACTTTTAAGTTACTCTGCTCCAGTCCTCCACATATACACTAAGTCCCTCATGAATGGTGACTTTTAACCACTATTTTCTTATATTTTTATTTAATATTCAAGTGCCTTTGTATAGATTAAAGCCAGGACAGTGCTTAATATATTTGCAACATAGACTAAACTAGAGCTAGTCACCCTTTATGGTGGTCTTTATTTTTTACTAAGGCAACCCGAAGCCACCACATCCTGTGACTGGCCATTGAATGGCCAACTATCTTTTTAAAATCTATCCTTCCAGGGGCCAAGGAGATAGCTCCGTGGCACAAGTGCCTGCCTGGCAAGTACAAGGTCGTGAGTTCGAATCATGGTCCTGCAAAAAAAAAAAAAAATCTATCCTTCCATAGTCAACTGATTAATGGAGCTTCAGTTTATGATTCCTAATTTATTCTCATTCCTTTTCATTCTGTCATTCTAGTCTTTTAGAATTTTTTAATCATTATTCTGTCCACTAATCTATTAAATCCAGAAATGATAGACTATTTATGGATATATAAAATATAATGAAAAAGAAAAGCTAGAACGTACATGTACCCAAGAGATTGATGCAGACTAAAAATATTAATGAACATAGATCAATGAGAAATTAAGAAATATTTCAGAGATTATTCAGCTTTTTCAGGACAATGGCCCAACCTTGTCTAGCCCAGTACCCTAGCTAATCAATATCAAAGACTGAACATTGAATCTCACTAGTCAAAAAACTAACAGCATGGGCTTCCTTCCTTTCCTTACCTTGTTGCAGAAGAAGACTCTTCTTTGGCTCTGGGAGGTATTCAGTGCCCTGATTAAAGGAATACATTTAGAAATCAAATAAAATTGAATTCAGATATTGACTGTGTTAGTTGTATATATGCTCAAAAGCTGTCCTGGCTCAGTTAACCAAGGAAACAGTGTGGTACGTATCTTAGTGGCCTTATGGAAAGAATTGTACAAGGTCATCTATGTAAAATACCTGGCACATAAACTACCAATTATACCCTGGATCTAATTGTCCCTAAACCTACTGATACTCAAAATCCAAAACACAACAGTGAAATTATCCTCCAAAGACTAGAACTGTCCATCATGACTTTGAATATTTTGGTTCAGCAGTTTTTGTCCTGAAGTATAGTTCCTCCAGGAGGATACTCTTGTAAATCTGATTTAAAAAAAAAAAAAAAAACCCTACTGTCCTGAGTCTTCCCATGAGGGAAGGAACAGAGCCATGAGATAATCCAAGACCAGCCCTGATGGAGTAGGTGAAACCAAATGCAGATTCTCCTTTCACTATTAGGCTAAACACAGAGCCAGCTGGAAGACACAGAGCTACCTATTCCAATAGAGGACTACTAGCTATACCTCCAGGGAGATCAAATTCTAGACTTGCCATCTAAAGAAATTTTAAACAACTGAAGGGCTTAGGAGAGATGGGACTGCTTAGAAATGAAGCAACAGATGAGTTGTTTCTTTCCCAATTTTTTTTTTCCCAACCACTGACTTGCCATCCCAGTGAAACACATTTTTTTTAATGTGATGAAGTTGCTGGGTGCATGTGCCTGAGCAAGCCCAAGTTTCCAAGGGCTGTGCTTTCAAACACTCTTGGCCTCCCCAGTGTTGGGCAAGGATCGCTTCACCTGATCTGAGGATTATTGTTAGGCAGGAGAATTTTTAAGAACTAAATCCCTTTTTTAAAAAAAAATTAGAAAATACCTGGCTTCCTACCTCGGGAAAATAGGTAGCTTCAGTTAGCTTCTTCCTCCTTTTCTGTCTTGAAGAATTTTTAGATCTGGTACCTTTCATTTTCTTCATCCACAAGACAGCAATCAATATCTACATGTTTTTCTATGGCCCAATCTTTAACGACTCCTAAAAACTCCTGGATTTCTAACTCCTCATGAGCCATGGTTTGCACCAACCCTGCCACATGCTGCCATTCTTTTGGCATTCAGTGTCACCTCTTTGAGAAGGGAGTACTCACAGATGCTTTATTTACTTGAAGGTTTTTAGACTGTTTAATTAGGCATTCATCTCCAGATAGTCAAAGGGCTCTCTGTGTGCTTATGTGTGTTTTCTCCTTGACCGCCTTGGTGGTGGTGGCTGGGTTTGTTTTTTTCCATTTGCACAAGGTCACATTCAGAGCTTTTCCTCCCTTAGGAGAGGTTGCGCATTCATCACTTAATCTGCCTCCCATTTCCTCCACTTGGGATCACACAGCCCTTCCTGAGGTATTACCATTTTTCCATTTCTTCTTTGCTCCCTCCTTTCTTTTAATAACTCTGGGAGACAGGGAGGCACCTTGTAAAGTTAATTTCCTCTGAAGATTTCAAAGCAAAGGCATCTCTCAGCCCAGACACCACCACCCCTCTCCACCCCTCAGCAGTGACACACACCCCTCCTTGCAGCGTTAGTCACTCTGGGCTGTGCCCACCACCTTGGACTCACCAGGCCCTGATCGTCTCAGGGGCACAGTGACTTGCTCTATCCAGCCGTCCTCTGGTCGGAGGGTGGAGACCTGAAATGGGAAGAATCTCCTCATTTATCTGCCCAGTCTTTCCTCTCCCTTTTCATTTTCTGACTGTGCTCCCCGTGCCTCTTCAGTGCTTTTCTCTGCTACTTTCAGGACTCAGGGACTGGCTGCCTGCCTGTACCAGGGATGGCATTTCCTCTTCAAAGGCCTGTGGCTACAGCCACCCAGCTCCTACTAAACACACAAACCTTTGGAATGGCTGCGGCTTTGCTGCCTGCCTACTTGGAGAGCAAGTGTAGTTTTTAAAACTCTCCTTTGGTTTCTTGGGGCAAAGCTTTTCTCAATCCTATTTTATTTATGCGAACACGATCTGTGGCTTTTGAATGTTTGCTTTTGAATGTTTGTGTTAATGGACTAAGCTGAAAGCGTTTCCTCTTACTGGAGAGAGAAACCAGCGCAGCTGGGGACCAGGTCGCTCAGCTCAGGCAAAAGTTGTTCCAAGAGGAACAAGTCCCCAGCCAAGGAAGTCTGGAGACTTAGAGAAGAATTCATTGAGGCCTTCATAGGCTGGCAGTCAGAACTAAGATCATACGGTGGACCATGAACCTTAGCAGTTCTTTTGATTAATAGGAAGACTAGACCAGAGACACTGAGATTCTTTTTAGCAAATATACTTTTTAAATTGTGTATATACTTGCTAAAACTAGCAGAATGAATATCTGATCATTTCCCCATATACCCAGCCTGCTACAGCATTCCTAAAAGTATTAACTACTCCAAACATTGGTTGATCCCAGAATCATTTGTCCCTAGGTGAGCTATCATCTGAAAGTAGCAGAGTTCTAGGTCAGTTTCTTATGTGTCTAGTATATTCCCTTTCCCAGTTCTTTCTCACTGTTACCCAAAAGCACTTCAGATAAAAACAGAAAAATCCAAATGTTCCCCTAAGTGTGATCTTTCTGTATCCAGTGACTAGATAACCTACTCCTGGAGTAAGAAAGGAAGGCAGAAGTGGGGCAGATACGACTAGAGAGGACTGTGTAATGGAAATGGGCTTCTCAGATCTGTCTAGAGGGCCTACAAAGTGAAAAGAACTTGGGGCTGAGCAGTGCCCAAAGATGGATCCTGTGGCTGGAGAGACAGGTCAGCAGCACAAGGCGCAAGGTCCTGAGTTGGATCCCCAGTGCAAAAAATAAAAACTAAAAAAATGGATCCTACTGTGGCACCTGCCTATAATACCAGCACGCAGGAGGCTTGCTATGAATTTGAGGCCAGCCTGGACTACATAGTGAATTCAAAGCCAATCTGCACTATAAAGCATGGCCTATTTAAAAAAAAGAAAAAAAGAAAACCTTATCTGAGACTTGGGAGTTAATGAGACCCTGTCTAAAGAAAAAACCTAAAACACCTAAAGATAGGTCCTGTGTCCCACCCCACCATTTTGTATCCTGTGCACCCAGGGGTGCAGTGACTCTAAACCCTGTAAGCCTTAAGCTGAAGTTGGGCACACCTGGACAGTTTGTCTGAGAAGGTGGGCACACTGGGGGCCTCTCTCCCTGCATACAGTGGAGTTGGACAGGGCTAAGTCGGGAGATGGTAAGCTGCGCCAGATGATGGATCTACCTAGAATGCTGCCTCAGCTGTGAACTCTTCCAGGGAAGACTTGCTGTTGAAGACCATAGTCAGTCCTGAGGAGAAAAGGGTGCATGTAGCTTTCCTCAGAATATAGGAGTTAAAAGTTTTTATTTTGATTTGTTTCTTGTTGGTTCTAGAGCTCAATCCCATGACCCCAAGAGTGCTAAGTATGAACTTTACCATGAAGCTTGTAGTTTTGGAGGCAAAATATGCCAGAGTTCTTTCATTTAAACTATGTGAATTTAGTAGTGGTTAACTCTGTTAAATCTATACTCTGTCTGAGCCATGTCTTCTAATTCTGAGGTTCTAAACCTGTGGGTTGCGACCCCGGCAAGCGTCAAACAACCAAGACACAGGGGTCGCCTAAAGCCATTCTGAATCATAACTCTATCAAAATTACAGTTTTGAAGTAGCCACCAAAATTATTTTTGGTTTGGGGTCACTGCAAAGTGAGGAACTGTATTGCAGGGTCACAGCATTAGAACCAAGGACCTTGGCTTCATGACCACTGGTGACTCCGCATTCTGGATCTCCCTTGTAAGGTTCAGATACAGGCCCTCGACTGCATACTCAATGTGAGAATTAAACATGTCCTCAGTGGGGCCCAAATGAGTTGTTTTTCTTCACTGGTTGCCCACCGTAATCAGCACCCATCCAGTTCCACATGCCATGTGCTGCCCCTTGTTCATTCTGTCACTGAATCATCTCTATTCTGTGGGCATCTCTTTATCTTTCAGACACTAAAATAGCCCAGGCTACTGTCTTTAATCATCTAGTGTTAGGGCTAAGAAAATATGGCTGCTTCTAGAACTTCTTCGAACTCAAGGTCCCTCTGATCTTCTTTTTCTTCCCCTCCCGCCCAAGAAGATACTTTCTAGCACTATTCTTCTCCACCTGACCAGAGCGGCCAAAAGAGGCACACAATTATTTACCTTTAGTCAGGGAAGACTAACCTCATATCACGGGAGGAAAGACTAAGGTCTACCAGCATGCCTGGACAGACTTTTGGCATACATACTGTTTTATATTTTGGTTCTGTTCAGTATATCAAAGAATCATTTATAAACCATTGTCCATTCTCTGATGCAGTCTTTGTCCCAGACCATCTTAATGTTCTCCAAGGCTATTGAATTCCCCTAAAAATCATTTATTAGTCCCCTAAAACTTGTCAACATTCCATATTCTTCTTTCCCTACAGAAAAAGAGGTACATACATTTCTGAACAAAGTTGGGCTAATGAGCAATCACATTTAAATGACTTTTTCTGGGGCTAGGGAGATATCTCAGTGTTATAAATGCAAAGGCCCAGGTTCAGTCACCTGTACTGCATGCTGTACTATTGTGCTGGTCCCCAGAAACCAAATGTAGTGGCACCTGCCTGCAATCCCCAGCACTGGGGAGGCTGAGACAGGAGGATCACTATGAGTCAGAGCTGTATAGCAAGACGCCACACCAAATAAGTAAATAGATATTTTTCTTAAGTTGAGAAGGCTTTTTTTTGGGGGGGGGGGCGGGGGGCCTCAGGCTGCCTTAGGGCATATCTGGTAAGGCAGTGGGGGTTGGAGATTGAACTGCAGTCCCCTGAGCCTGACAGGATTTTCCCGCTCAGGTGCTCAAATAACTGAGCCAACCAGCAAGCTGTCTAAAAAGATTTTTTAGATTACTTTTTCCTATGTTGATTTTGTTTCCCTTTTCACATTAACCAATTAGTATAACTTTTCCCCTATTCGCATATTTATTATCAGCTTATTCCAATGACTCTTCAGAAGACAGGGAAATTTACCTAGATATTTTATACTAGTTCTTTGACCTGCCTGTTGATCTCTGTTCTTATCCCTTGAAGTCTTCTGTACATACCAGTATGAATAGTGCATATAAAATACAATCTGATCTCGTTTTCTGTCTGCCCAAAAGCTTTAGCTGTCTACCACTTTTCAGACAGGATCTCAACTCCCAACTACAGCTCTGTTCCATCCCGGCACCCTAATCTCTCAGCAGGGCAGAGGCCTTGTCTTTCTGCTTGGCTGTTGCTCCCTCCACACCTAGAACAGTATCTAGCATGATTGCGGTTTACAATTGGATGGATGAATGAGCAAGCAAGCCTACGAATGAAGGACTGCACAGGACTTCTGTGTATTTCAAGATAACAGGAAAATGAGAAATGAGTGAAAGTCACCATGAAAACTTCTAAGCGTTCTTGAGACAAATATTTTCATCCTACGGCTGGCGTGCTGGGACATACTTGAGTGAGTACTGCACAAGCGGAAGCAATGTGGCTCTCTCTGTGGTTCTGCCTTGTGGGTGTCAGCAGCGTGCTGCCTAACGGACTGTCTGTGGTGACCATGAGAACTGGCAGGTTTAGAGGGTGAAGAGAAGAAAAGGCAAGTGGTAAATTTCATGTGAGGGATAATTTTGTCCCTTGGGGTTGCATTTTAGATGACCAGCCTCCAGCTGACTTTGTAACAATCCTCTAGTTTCCTTTTTAAATGAAGTGCTCCTTCCTATTGAATCCAGTCTTTGGGATATAGTTAAGAGCCTGACTTACCTCACTCCCCACATTAGACCACGGGGATGTTTTCTATCCAGAACTAAACTCTTTAGCACAGGGCTCAAGAAATGTAAAACTTGCTCTGTAGGGGTAACCTCGCAGCCATTCTGACAAATAAATGTTTTTTTCATAATCCAGTCAGAGGGGCTGCCAAATAGCTCAGCAAGTGCGGGGCCTGGAGTTTCAATCCCTGGGACTGACATGCTGGCCCTATTTCCAGGGTATGCTGAGCCAGCAATTAAGATGGGCAGGGTGATGCATGCCTGTAATCCCAGTTCTTGGGAGGCTGTAAACAGACTCATCACTAGGAGTCTGATCTGTATAGTGACACCTTGTAGTCCCTGTAGACCCTACACTAAAAATACAAATATATTTATATATAAATATAAAACTACAAATATAAGTATACTTGTATACTTGTATTTTTACAGATATATCATATACATGATATGAATATAGTAGAAGCAAAATCTAAGATATCAGTTGTATATGCAAAATGTAAGTTACCAAATGTAAAAAGAAAAAAATATTTTCTGAAAAACAATGCTGTAGGAAAACTATATGATATGTGTATATTTGTAAACATGTCCAAATTTTATTAAAAAAAAGATCCAGGACTGGCTAGATAGCTCAGCAGACTAAAGCACCTGCTTAGGCCGAGCTCAGCAGCCAGGGTTCAATCCTCAGCCTGCCGTGCTGGCCCTGCCCCCGTGAGACCGAGTGGTGACTGAGACTGAGTGTGGTGGAATGCATCTATAATCCCAGTACTTGGGAGGCAGAAAACAGGAGGATCACTATGATTCTGATCTATATAGTGACCCTGTACACCCTGTAGACCCTGTCCCAAATATATTAAATAATAAATATGATCCAAAAGGAATATAGCCTGCAATTACTAGTGGTTGCCTTTGGGGAGTAAGAAACAGCCATAGGATGCAGAAGAGAGGAAAAGAAGGGACGTTTGATTTTATATGTTATATATTTCAGTGTCCTTCGAACTTGTATTACCTTTGTCATTTGAAAATTTTCAATTATTTTATAAATTTAAAAGAACAAAAAGTAATAAAAACTATTGATCTCTTCAGAGAGCAGAGGCAGGTTTTGATCCAATTGTCTAGAGAAGAGTTGGCCACTCCCCATAGGCGGAAGTAGAAGGGACCAGCCAGGCCCAGGAGTTTCTGAAATCAGAAACCACCCAAGCAGGCTTTCCAGGGCCCATGTGGAAATCAAATCCTATGGGAGACACAGCTCCGCATTTGATTGTTTTTGTTAGCCCCACCCGATGTGAATACCTTCTCTTTTCATCCGTGAACATTTAATTTGTCCTCTTGTTACGGCTAAAGCAAGATTCCATACTGTTTAGTGAACCTAATGATTCTGATGTGGGTGTCTACAGAGAGTAATTAGAAAGTCTTTATTTTGTTGAAATGTCACAACACCCACTGGGCACTTGCACTTTATGCTGCCTTGTTTGGGAATAAAGTGTGTGTGTGTGTGTGTATTTATATTGTACTGCAATTCAGAACACAAACTTTGTCAAATGAGAAAATGGGAAGGAGTAAATGAAAAAACAGAGTCCAGAAATAAGATAAAACCAACAATGAGGTTAATACACAAACAATGTGCTACCTAAAGTTTCACATACTTAATAAACAATAACATATGCATACCCTTTTGACTCAATAAGTTTGTTTTTTTTGTTTTGTTTTGTTTGTTTTTTGGGCATCAAAACCAAGGCCAGCTTTAGGCAATGTCTCTACCACTAAGAAAGATAGATAGATAGATAGATAGATAGATGATAGGTGGATGGATGCTGGATAGATAAAAGATAGATGACAGACAGACAGACAGACAGACAGACAGATAATTGAGAAGAAACTGTCCTATTACAGTCTAATGATCTTGAGACTGGATCTTGACTAATGTCGTATGTCAGACAACTTACCAATGCTTTTTAAAGTGAGTAGTGCCAGGCATGGTGGTGCACACCTGTAATCCTAGCACTTGGAAGGCTGAGGAAGGAGGATCAGTGCGAGTTCGAGACCAAACTGGGCTACAAAAGTGAGCTCAAGGCCAGCCTGAACTGCATAGGGAGACCCTGTCTCAAAAAATAAATAAATAAAAATAAAAAATAAAGTGAGTAGTTTCCTTTTTTCTTCTTCTTTTTTTTTTTTTTTTTAGTTTTCTTTTTTCATGTGCAATACCATGGATCTCCTGGTCCCCTGTGAGTCATTGTTTCTTTTTTCCAGGGAGATGCTTATGCCTTCTCTCAAATGTATAAATGTGGAGAAAACTGGTACTTTAACCTATTCCTGATCCTTTTGGAACTTCCTAAAGTTTCTGTCATGTGACTCACAGCTTCCCCATAGTCATTTTGGACCTGATTTTGTTTCTACAGTGATGTATGTCAGCAACCACAAAGTGAGCTTCTTGTATTTTTATATCAATTTGATACCCTTTGTTTATTTATTCTTCAGGTTTCACTTTCGCTTATGTAATGGTCTATGGCATTTTTTGGTCATTACCTCATGCCAGGATCTCCTTTTCCTTTGTACCTCCTGATGCATCATATTCTTGACACTGTTCCCTTGGATGCTTGGATACCATGCTCTCAGCTGATGGGCGGGAGTGGGTGGGAGCCAGATTGCACGATAACTTCCCCACCCTTCCCTACACAAAAGCCTCCTGGTTTTGTCACCAAGTGACTTTCTATATTCAGTCTTTTGGCATCCGTCAGGAGCACATTAGCTTAAAACAACAGCAGCTATCCAAAGCATCAGGGTTAGATAGTCCCAGAAGAACGCTGGCTCCCCTTCTGAGCTGAACAAGGGGCCAGGCAGTCTTCTAGACTCAGGACCTATGCTGACTATTTTCCCACAGTCTATAGCTAGACTTCCCACAGTCTGTTCCCTGTATGTACACCTGTCCAAGCCTACATTATAGGTAGATCTTGAAAGAAGCCCATGTCTCAAAAATAGGCTTTGAGCTTATTTGCTGAAGTCCTCTAGATTCTTATATTTAGCTGTCTACTTAGACATCTAAATGACATCTCAAGGTTAGCATGGCTAAAATAGAACTGAGGATTCATGTTCTTCTATCACTCCTGCGCAAGTACTACTCTTCTGACTCTTCTCCAGCTTAGAAAATGGCATCGTTCTTTTTGTTTCATTTATTTATTTATTTATTTATTTATTTATTTATTTATTTATTTATTTATTTTAGGGAAGGGTCTACAGGGTGTTCAGGGTCTCACTACTAGATCGGACTCATAGTGATCCACCTGTTTAGAGCTTCCCAAAAGCTGGGATTACAGGCATGTGACACTACACCCAGTCTCAATTGCCATCTCAGCATGCCCCAGGAGCAGGATCAGCACAACAGGCCTGGGTATCAAACTCTGGCCACTGTGCCTGCTTGCAGGAGCTTTAATCTGCTGAGCTATTTGGCCAGCCCTGGCATCACACTTTAGCTATTCAATCAATTATCCTTCATCTTTCCTTTTACCTTTCACAGCTACTTTAGTTAGAACTGTTTTAAATTTAAAAATACTGTATATCTAAGGCTATCTACTTTATATCTCTGTACTCCTACTTTCATGCTAGTCCAGAATGCTGTTTGGAAATGGAAATCATTAAAGAGGCCATTCCTACTTCCATTCCTGGCCCCACTATAAGTCATTACGACAGGGTACCCAGGGGCACACTGCATGTCATTCCTGCACCTAAAACCCCCCTTAGTGACTTTCTGCTGCTCTAAGGAAAAAAGCCCATTCCTCTTGATGGGCTCTCAAGTGACATCTCAGATCACCTCCATGTCACTCACTGAGTGAGCTCCTGAGCCCTGGCTGGTCTCTTCATCTTCCTCAACAATGGCAAGTGATTTCTGGGAACGCTCTCCTTTGACTTCTTACCGTTGAGGTCTGATGTCTTCAGTGAAATTCTAGTGGCAATGTCTCTACCTAAAAAACCTTTTTATTCCCTTCACAGAATTTATCTTGGTGCAAAACTATCTCAAGTATTAATCTTTTCACTTGTTTACTATTTGTCATTGTCATTCAGTCCAGAAGTTGGATGGTGATAAGAATGATGTCTTTTTTGTCACTGGATCCCTGTGAATATATATATACAAAAGTACAAAATACAAAAAATATATGGTATTTAGTAGTATATGTTTTTAAGTAAATATTTGATTCCTCTGTTCTGCCTTATCTTTTTGGATTTTTTATTTCTTTAAACACTTAAAAATTAGTATGTGGTAACTTTTATTGGGTCTAATTCTGCTCATTGTAGTTTCTGCTGTCTCTTTCTTGGAAGCTTTTTGTTGTGTTTTGTTTTGTTTTGTTTTTCTAATGTACTCTCTTTCTATTGCAGCTTTAAGTTCAGTGGCATTCTATCTATTAGACTCCTGCAAGGCCTGAGGGGCTAGCCCTCCAGAAAAGATCTGTTTCAGCCTAGTCTCCAACTTGGTTCCAGTTTAAATTATTGTTTCAGCTAAGATTTTCCACATCATAATGACAGTATAAATTCAAATCCAAACCTTTGTCAACAATATGCAATGTGTCAATTACTGCAAATGTACTACTAACGTGTTTTAAAACTATCATATTGTTATTTCTTATTAAAAGTAATTAAAAACAAAACCAAACCTTTGTGAGGAGAGGTCTGTGTACCTCTCTGAGCATCTTATGAGCCCAGGCCAAGAGAGACCAGTTTTCTTCCTTGCATATAATCTGGGCTTTCTAACCTACCCTTTTACTGAGTACATTTTCCTTTACAACTCTTGCTGTTATGTGGGGGTCTCAATTGCAGTTGTCCATCTTTTAAAACACTGAGCCTTATTTCTTGTCCTTAAAAACAACCTTCATACTTAATGTGATACACTAGACTAAAGCAGCAAGAGCTGCAGTAGAATCCAGTCCATCTTGTGCGTGTGTGTACCTGCATCTCTGTCTATCTATAGATAATTCTCTAATTTATGTGAGAGTTTGTCTAGGCACTGGAGTGTATAATTTATCTAAAATACCCCATTTTTTGGTCTACCTTATAACTAGAAACTCAAAGTTCTCTACCTTCAATGAGTGTGTGGCTTAATTCTAGAAGACAGAAATCTTAATTCATCCAATCAACATTTAATGAGTGTTTTTCTGTGTCAGGTACACATAAAAAGCATGCCCAGAGTCAAACATAAGAAACTATTCTGGCAGGAGATCTAGAAAGGTTTTACAAATAAAAATGTGTGGTTCTGGGCCATAATAAAATCTAAATTTTATTGAGTGCTTATTTTGGACAAGCCCCTGTTCCACCTACTTCAAGTGTCTGGTCACTTAATCGTAATAAAGTATAAAACACATGTTTTTATCATCCTGATTTGATAACAAAGGAATAGAAAATTTGAGTATTATCTCCATGTCGTATGGACAGTAATTGACAATGCCCACTTTTTAGTTCTTCTGTTATATTGTTTTTGAATAGGAAGGGATTGAGGGAGGGCATTCCATCCACACTGAAGAAAATGATGACTCCTCCTAGATTATTCTAAAGATTCCTTATTGTGAAATACTGTGACAAAAGCAGATATCAGAGCATATTGCATGACGGGCACTGTTAATGCCTTTTTTCCTTCTTTAGCATTGCCAATTTGTCCATACATTCCCTAGGGATGCAGCCACACTACCCATGGAACTGTGTCTCAGCCCATGCAATCTAAGTGATGATTAGCGATTGATTCCTTGACTGGTTCATTTATTGAGTTAACATGTTGTTTTGATAGTGGCTTTGACATCAAGTTTTGCATTGCTACACAGCTCTAAAAGCGCTTTTCCTTCTACTTCCTCAAAACTTAGCAGCATATTAATCCTCAGAGTATCATAGGACAGATGTCTGGCTTAAGTGATAAATGAGAATCCTGCCGAGGTAGGAGAAAGTCAGTGCTAGAAGAGAGCATGAGCTATGTACAACTGGATGAGGAAAGAGCACAGAACGCTGCAACTGTGGCGCCTTGGGAAGCACTGGAAAGAAGGTGAGGTCAGGAGGCCAGGCTTTTGTTCTTAACTGATCTCTTTAGTTCCAACTCCGTTATCAGCCATCCGAGAGGTCCTGGATAATCACTTCTTTGAGCATTAGTAATCTCACCATTTAGCCCTTACTCAGGGCGTGAACGTGGGTTTCCCCTCACGTTATACTCCCCACATTTTTTCCCCCCATTTAGGACAGGGTCTCACTATGCAGATTGAACTCGCGGTGATCCTCCTGTTTTCAGCCTCCCAAGTGCTAGGCCCACACCACCACGCCCAGTGTTAATTGCTGTCTCAGCACAAGCTAGGGATTGAACCTGGCTGCTGTATTCTGCCTAAGCAGGCGTTTTAGTCCATTCAACTATCAGGCAGACCCTTAGCTCCCCTACCCCATTATTTCCTCAGCATTCCCCATTAGCCTGTGAGCTCCCTAAGACTAGCCATTCTTTTTCCAGTTGCTATAACTCTCACATCTAGATACTCTTGACATAAGGAAAATACACAGTATCTGTTCAGTAAATGATGAATGAATGATTTGGATAGAAAGAGAAAGAGGAAACAATGCCATGGAGTCAGACCTAGGCTGGGGGCACGGGTGGCTCATGCCTTTAAGCCCAGCCCTTGGAAGACTGGCACAAGAGGATTGCTGCATAATTTAAGGCCAGCCTGAGCTATGTAAGGAATTCAGGCCCAGCCCGAGCTACATAATGAGACCCTGTCTCAAAACACAATTAAAAAATACATAGATTTAGATCTAAGGTATCAGCAGAAAGAAAAAAAAAAAAAAAGCAGAAAAGAATGAGAAGACCAAGACAGAGAGATGTTTTTGCCGGTAATGGGATACTCAACAAGACAGATGTAGTTCTGTGTGATTATGGAGCATTCTAGAAGTCACGGGGGCTTCTTCCCATGACTCTAATTGTGCCTTGTCCTTCCTATTTGTTTAGCCCAACTTTACTGTCAGAGATAGTGCGAGAGTAAGCTTTAGCCTTGGCCACTCAGTGCAGATAGTTGAAAGAGCTGGATCTGTGGGGCGTGCCGCAGTGAGGCGTCCTCGCGGGGCGCTCTGTGGATGGCCGTGAGCAGCTCCGCTCCTTTCTGGCCTCTTGGGGGAAGGCTGCCTTTGCTTTTTTCATACCTTCCTTTGCCATCACCCTCCCTCAGGATCTGTTTCAGCTGCCCTTCCAAAGACCAGGAAGCCGCAGGCCACCAGAAAATGGTCCTCTCTTTTGTCTGGAGCATAATAAAGCAGGACTGGAACCTGGCCCAACCAGGAAGGTGACTAGGCCAGCGAGTCAACCCAAAACACACCAAAACAAGATGTGCTTAGCCACCACTACAAACAGATGTTATGGTTCTTTCCTGTTTGTTAAACAAACAATTTAAAACTTCTACAATCTACATGCAGGTAGTGTCTCTGAGACCAACAGGCAGGGGACTTAAATGTACGCCTTGGGAGCAAGCCAGCTGCCAGCTGGGGCTCATCTCACTCTTCAAGTGTCTTCACACAGCTATGAAGATGACCTAATTGTGTATAGACAACAGCAATTGTACAAGGAAAATAATATAGTAATGCAAATAGTCAAACCGAATTGGAAAAGCAAAGTAAGAAGGAGCCAGAGCACATGAGATCATTGGAGTTGCAACCCAGCCAAGACAGCATCTGGGTGTCCGGCTTTGGTTCACATACCATCCCAAATGCTTCTTTACACTTCTAGAATAATGGCTTGGTATTTGCACAAAACCCTTTGTGTGGCTGCCATCTAGGGAACAAGGTTTCTCAGTGTCCCTTCAGAAGGGATAGGAACTTCCCCAGAGGAATGCTTTACTAGGCTTCCAGGCCAGAAAGGGCCCTTCTCTCGGAAGGAATGGGTGGAGCCGTGCTGTACCTCTGGTCAGCGTATACATTTTAATTGTGTGACCAGGGCAGGCTGCGCTCATGTTCCTTCCTCACTAGGTCATTTCCACTTTAGTCCTGAAAACAAAAAACAATTGACTAAACAAAGAACCTTCCTGACTGAACCTTGGATCTCTCCTGTGGGTTTGGACCAGAAGGAAGAAGGGGTGTTACCATTCCTTCCCTACCCCACAGCCTAAAGCTGGTTCAAATCTGTCTGAGGGTCTGAGGAAGAAGTGATCTCTCTTGGCAGAATCTTAACTGTGCTTACCCATTGGGCAGCCGCCACCCCTTTTCTATGGGAAAATCATTCCTGGATAGGCTCTGGGGCCAGAGGCCTTGCATGGAATCCTAGTTCTGCTCCTGTAGAATCTTGGACAGGACAACGGCCTCTTAAAGCTTTGGAGCTGTGGTGTGTTGGATGAGAATAACACTATCTGCCTCCCGGGCTTGTGGGGAGGCTGTGTTACAAAGAGCTTCTGAGCTAGTGCGTAATGAGGACTCCAGAAATGCTAGGTTTACTTGTCGTTGCTTCTTGGCTGTTCTTCAGCACCCCTCCCCTCACCTCAAGGGCCACTAGCTGTTTCAGCACAGCTCAGCGAGGAAGCAGCCATGGACTGTTCCTCCTCCTCTTCAGCTTGTGAGTGCTGGATTCTCAGCTGCTGGATCAGAAGCAAATCCCTGGCCCATCCCTGCTACTTTGTAGCTTGAAAATTCCTTCATTTCTGTGCTCAAAGTGCAGCACCATGGAGGAGGAAGAATCCAAAAGATGAACAGGGGACTGCAAACGAACCCCACCTCACTGCACACACTGATCCAACGCCAACCCATCTCCCTAGACATCCAAGGACTGCAGGCAAAGAAAGCAAGGTCCTAGATTCAAAAGCTTTGGCCCAGGCAGCGTGGGGATGCTGGAGATTTTCACTTGTCCGATGAAGTCACTGCCTTGGGCAAGTCACTGGGGCATTGAGGGTCATGGAGGGGCACAGTGAGGGCGTGGAGACAGCTGTCACAGGCCTACCAGACAGGTCAGCCTGGCCCTACTGGGACCTGATCCTCTGAGTCTCTGAGCCACTGCTCAGGTTCCACAGGTCAAGGGCAGGCCTCCAGGGTGTCTGCTTGCATCAAGCACAGCAGCCAGCGCTCCCAGGCAGGAGCTGGTGCTTGCTCGAGCTAGGCAGTGGTCATTGTCTCAGTGGCTCTAAGTTCCTGAGTCCTTGAATCACAATTGCAACCCAGTTTGGGTTGACCTGAAAGCACTGCCCTTTAGAGGCAATAAGAAAAGCCTTAAGGAAGGAAGAGGAACTTTGTTTTACATTTGTATTTGTTGCCATGGCATTCTGTTCAAATATATACAGATGCAGTGTCTTTTTATCTACAACAAACAGCAACAACCCTCCTCCCCACTGCCCCCCCAAAAAAACTTTCAAGCCGAGGCGGACAAAGATTACACCATGTTTGTGTTGCAATGTTGTTATGGCAGTGCATATGGTTGGATTTGGTGGGAATTTGCAAAGAAATCACAAGAACTCATATGTATGCTAGACAAACACACATAGAATTAAGAGAATTCTAATTAAAAAAAGAGTTAAGAGAATTTGATGGTAGTGAAATCTAGAACATATTTGGTACAGGGTCTCATTCTGCAACTTGGAGGAAGAGACAGCCTGCAGTACCAAGGATCAAACCCAGTCCTCGTGCTTGTCAGACAGGCACTTGGTCCACTGAGCTATGTCTGCAGCCCCTTGAAGTCTAGAATAGCTCAGCTTGGCTGCCTGGACCCTAACCAAGAGATGGGGTTGTTGGAGGTAAAGAGTGAAGGGTACAGTCCTTTGTGCCACTCACTGGCTGTGTAATTCTGGACAAGGGGCTGATGTGGGGTGACTTTTGCTTTCCTTATCCCTACAGCAGGGAATAACCACACCTGGAGTGCATCACAGTTGTTCAAATGGGAACAGAACGATGGGACTTGGACATGATGAACTGTAAGTACTCCTGCGAGAGCCGTAGCTCTGGACTGGTAGCAGCAGCCCCAGTTGGGCTCTACTGACTTGGGCTGATTCATCAAGTGATCTAAGAATGTTCAGAATTGTGTCCTGGCCTGACCCAGAGGGAAAAGTCCTTGAAGAATTTGTGCTACAGCGTGGGCCCTAAGACTTGGAGCACTTTGAAAACACAGTCTATAGTGCTGGCTGGACTTAGCTTTGGCTTTGGTTGTTGTCTTGATCACAGAAAAGTAGAGATTCTCAGCTGCCAGAGGAACAGAAAGGTTGGACACTCCAAACCAAGGCAGCTCCAACTCACCAAGACAAGGTTGTAGGGCAAGCGGGTGGCACGTGCCAAGAGTAGCACGGTGGGTGACCTTTCAGTGTCCAGCTCTGTGAGCCTCTCACTCCCTGAGTTGCCAGCAGTGGTCTGGGCTTCTTAGACACCAGCCTCTTTGGGAGGAAAACCAACTCCAAAGCGTTCTCAACTGCTACGTGCTCTGAATGAACCCTTGTCGAGGACTAGGTAGCCATATTGTAACACCTAAAAACCTTTATTTTCAAGTTCATCCATGTAGATTGAAATCAGGCTGAGAAGTAATGCACACATACACGCTTTTACATAAGTTGCATTTTGAATGATTCACTGACCAGCTGAAATTCTGCCTGCCCCATTATATATACTTTCGAGAAACGCAACGTGAGGGCTTGTGTTAACCTTAATCAAGTTATTAGATCAATTCTGGTCTCTGTTTTCTCATCTAGAAAATAAAAGATGCTGGACTAGGTGATTTCTCAGACTCTTCTAGACTTAACTGGTTATGACTGTATGTCATTCGTCTATCTTGAATAAAAGACAGGAAGCCTCTCTTAGTATTAGTCTGTTGAGGTTCTACCCTACATTGGGACACAATGAAGTAAAAAAGCCAGTATTTTCCCTCATGTTAGTATTCTAGTTTCTTTTAATCCCTAGAAGGAGCCTCAGAAATAAGCACCTGAAGTTGGGCATCACAGGAGGCTGAAGCAGGAAGATTGCAAATCCAAACATAGCCTGGTCAACCTAGCGTAAGACTCTAGTATTGTCTCAAAATAAAAGACTGAGGATGTAGCTCAGTGCTCTGTGGTAAATAAAATGCCCCTGGGTTCATTCCCAGTACTAGGGGAATAAAAAGCATCTGAAATCTCACCCTTTGTTTTCTGGGCCAGCCCTTGCCGCACCAGCCTGGAGCGATTTTGCCATGGTTGAGAAATCTGTGCCTCGCCTAGTGCTAGCATGTGCAAACTAATTGAGTGGCTTTCTCTTTCCTTCTGCATTTTCATTTCCTTTATTGTCACTCAAGCTCCCCTTTAAAAACCAATAAGCAGGCTAGGCATGCCGGCACACACCTGTCATTCCAGCACCCTGGGAAACCTAAGCAGGAGGATCCCAAGTTTGTGCCCAGCCTGGGCAACTTAGTAAGACTGCATCTCAATTAAAAAAATGAACAAAACAAAACCAAAACTAGAAAACTGATATTGTGAAATCCCCAGAAGTACAAAAAGCTAATAAACAGTGAAAAGGTAGAGTAGGTGACCTAAGCAACTTTGTTTTTAAATTACAAGTCTATAAATGTGCCACCAATGGGGCCCGGCAGGATGGCTCAGTGGTCTAAAGCGCCTGCTGAGGAAAGCTTAGGCGGCTGCAGGGACCGCAGTTCAATCCCCGGCAAAACATGCTGCGCCAGCCCTGCCCTTGGGGCAGGCTGAGCCGGCCATAAAAATAAATAAATAAACAAACAAAAAAAAAGTTCTGAAACAAGAAAAAAATAAATAAAATAAAAAAATAAATGTGCCATCAAGATTTTTAGATGTACTGTAAACCTAAATAGAAAAATTTAAATATATTATTTGTATATTAATAACATAAGTATGTAACATTATGCATATATAAATAATATTTACTCTATAAAAGAAATTCTTGTATATAAATATAATTACTAAAATCCTAAACTTAAAATATCTGTCATAAAATGTTAGTGATGCTACTCTCTTCATTAGTACAAGGGCTGTTGCCTCTGGTTTTTAGGACACTAGCGTAAGTCTAGTTGGCAGATAATAAAATCTATCCAATTACAAGATTGTGTATGTGTGTGTGTGCACACGCGCGTGCGCGTGCACGTGCACGCATGTGCATGCGTACCAGGAATCAAACTCAGGAACTTGTATTTGCCAGGCAAGCACTAGACTGCCAAGCTGTATCCCCAGCACTAATGGCTTGTTAAGTGCATAATTCTTCCCTTTTTTCTACACAGCCCTCCCCCCCCTCCCGTGCCGCTGTGTTGATTTTGGGTCACCCCTGGTGGAGAATTGGAAACGGAATCAGTTCACTGAGTCTCCATTTGCAGCAGTACTATTAGCCACCTGTGTGACCTAGGACAAGCTGTGTCCCTTTGAGGACCTAGGCTTCCTCATCTTAAGACAGAGGTCCTGATCTTGGCTCGCCTTCAAAATGCCTTGTGCACTAGCTGGCTGTCGAGGGATCATGTTCCAGCCTGGAGAAGTTGTCTGCTGCCAGCTACTGTTGACTCTTGGAACTTCTCTCCACAAGACGCTGGTGTTCAGGCTCCAAAGACTCTAAAATCTCTCCCTGCTTGCGTTTTTGTCTAGACTGTTCTCCCCAGAGTCCAGACTGGAAGCTGTGACTCAGACTGGAGTTCAAGCACCCCGCCCCCCCAGTGAGAAAGAATCTCTTCTCTTTTAAAGACTACTTTGCAAGCTCTACCGCTTCCCAGCGTAGGTAGCTCGTATTTCCTGTGTGTTTGCTCTGTCACCTGATATTTGTTTATATCTTTTATTCAGTCATTCAGAATTAACATTCCATTTTTTAGTGTTTTCAGATTCCAGCCAGCTGAATTTGTGCATTCCTATGAAGGCATTTCTCATCTCCGTGGGCATTTTTCATCCCTGTTCATTTTTTAGAGAAGTTTCCAGGAAGGAATGTGATACGATTGTATGCAGTATAGCTGAGCAGAGGTAGAAGATCACAAGGAGCAGCCTCCTCTCCTTCTCCCCTTCCTGCTCTCCTTCCCCTTCCCTTCCCTTTCCCCCTTCCTTCTTCTCTGGAAGCATATGGATCTCCATCTTCCCCCTTTCTGATTCATTACAATGGTCATAAAACATCTTTTGATGGTTACTTGGCTTAAAAGGTACTAACAAGTAATACACTCTATGCACTCCTACTACTCAGAAAAAAAAAAAAATCACCTATAAAGCATCTACATGAAAATTCTTTCAGACTAGGATAAAAAATATTTTCATCCTACTCCACAGTCTCCTTACTCTTTTCATTTCCTACGCTCATCCTTTCTTGCTTTTCCCTCCCTCTATATCCTAAATAAAAGCTGGATTTTTTTTTTTTAACTTTTGAAACAGAGTCTCACTGTGTAGCCAGGCTGACCTGGAGCTCCCTATATAGCAAGGCTGGCCTTGAATATCTAATCTTTTTGTATTAGCCTTCTGAGTGCTGGGATTACAAGCAAGGACTATCATTCTTGGCTGGATTTCTTTTTTTTTTTTTTTTTTTAAGCTTAGGGTTTTTATAACTTTTTTAGAACTAAGAGCACTGATTGAGATCATGACCAGCTTGAGGGTTATCTAGCAACTTCTGTGATTTTTTGTGACAGGCTGGCAAGTAAAGAAGGGAGTGTTTGGACCCATAGGAAGATACCTTCCCGAAGAAGGCCCATGTGGGAAGTGAGAAGGCAACAGGCCTAAATAAGCTAAACAGTATTACTGGGGCAGAACAGTCTGCAGTCACAGAGAGGGGCACACCACGTGGTACTTGGGAAAAGCCTTTTAAGAAGAACAAGCCACTCACGTGCATCCTGCACGCTGGCTGTTGAGCCAATCAGAGCCCTGATGATCAGTTTACGGGAGCGTCAGACAAAGTAGCTCATGTTTCCAAGGAGAAGAACCTGCCTTTGCTGCACTAGACAAGGGAGCGAGGCTGGGGACTAACGCGAAAGCTTTGTCCACCTTGTTGGACAGCGCATTCTGCTTCTCCCGATTGGCCGGCTGTTTCTGCCCTCTGTGCTTTGACTCCTTTCCTAAATTTCTGTTTCTCCCTGAGTCTTGAGGCTCATGAAAGCAAATAGGTGGTGTACCTTAGCCGCATCTCCTTTGGAAGGCCTTTAGTGAAAAAAAGGCTTTGTTTTTTGTACTTGTAGTCTTGGCTCCACTTTAAAAGGAGCATTTGCAAAGGAATGCTTTGTCATACTTCTTCATGACCAGAGAACTAGAGATTTGACTTCCTGGCTGAGTGGACCAGGTCTCAGATGCATACCTCAGTGAATTCTGGCTGCAGAGATGCTGATCAGAAAGGACGGCTGCCATTCCTTTTCCCCTCCTCACTCTGACATCACTTTCCACACATTTGTCACCATGGGGCTGCTGGCTTTTATCACGAGATATGTCTGGAGGTGGATTTCGGCTGTAGGCGGTCTCCTGAAGGCATTTACAAAGCCATTTAGGATCCAAGAGTTGTGAAAGCTGGGGTCAAAGAATGTGTGTATGACTTGAAGACTGAGGAGGCAGGGCTGGGCTTCAGGGCTTTCATGTCCCCAAAGATGTCAAATGTCAACTGAAAATCCATGACACAGGTGAATTTCATAAGCATGATGGTGAGCAAAGTGGACCAACACACAAAAGGATGCAGACTGAGTATTTGGGAAAAACTAAACAAATAGACAAAACTGATCTAGTCAGTTAAGAAGTCAGGAGAGTGGTTATCCTTGGTGAAAGGGCAACTGGTACTGCAAAGAAGCAGGAGAGGGGCTTTCGGGTGATGCTTAGGAGTGTTTGCTTCTTCTTTTTTTTTTTTTTCTTTCAGAATTAGGGGTCAAACTCAGGACCTTGTACTTGCCAGGCAGGCACTTGTGCCATGGAGCTATTTCCCTAGCCCCTGTGTTTGCTTCTTTATCAAGTACTGGTTATACAGATGTGCTCAGTTGGCCAGAATGTGCTCAGCTGAATACTCACAGTATATTGTATTTGTGTTTCTCTCCTATCTGGCAATATACATTATTTTAATGCAATATACATTATCTTTTAATGTATTTTATATTTTAATAAAAATAATTTACTGAGAGACACAGCACTATCTCCATGATTCTAGATAAGTTGGAAATGCATGAAAACAGAATAGTATATGTAGAACACTCATATGACAATTCTGTGTAGGCCTATAATTCTGTCTGGACAGAACATCTCTGTAACAAAGCTAGGAAGAATGGCTGCCTCTAAGGTGACTAGAGAGAGAAGCCCATAGCAGGGAAGCTTGCTTTCTGTTGAATGTCTTGTTGTATCTTTTGAATTTCATATCATGTACTGGATGAAATGTTTAGCTCAATACTTATTCATTAGAAGCTAAGTAACAAACACATTTTGCTGAGTGAAATAAATCAGTGACAAAAGGACAAAGGCTGCCCCCTTCCACTTATTATTTGGGGGACTTAGAGTGGTCACATTTACCGAGATAGAGAACAGCATGTGATTGCCAGGGCCGGGGGCAGGGACATAGATGTATTTGTTTGCTATGTGACGTTAGCAGGCTTTTAAGCTTTTTATTCTTCCTATTTATTTATTTAGTACTGGACATCAAACTCAGAGTTATAAATGTGTTAGGCAAGTACTGTATCTCTGAGCTATGTCTCCAGCTCAGTGCTTTAACCTTATATCTCTATTTCTATTTTCTCATCCAAGAAGTCTGATGGTATTCTGGAGCTGTTCTAAGATATAAATGAAAGACTACCTGTAACATGCTTTAAAAAAGGCCTTAGAACTATTTTTTTATTATCTGTTAAGTACCATTTTTTTATTATCTGTTATGAAGTAAAAAGGCAAGTTGAAGAATACTGGGCATAAAACCCATCCACTTATATTTTGTGAAAGGACATATATGTGCATATTATACACTCCTCCAACATACTCGCTCATACATGCATTACATGTTTAGCAAGTATGTCCTGTGTCCCAGACATCATGCTCAGAGATGGGTAGATAGTAGTGAGCATGAAGCATCAGGATGGAAAATGCATTGAGGCTGTTTAAATAGAGAAGCCAACAAGATTGCTGCAAATTTGAGGCCAGCCTGGGCTATGTAGTGAATTCAAGGGCAGAATCACAAAAGACCTCTCTGGGAAGGAGACAGGTGTGCACAAGACATAGCAGAATGTAGGAGGACCCAGGCATACAAAGGTGAGAAGAGCTCTCTGGTGGAAGGAAGCAGCATGGAAGGTTGCTTGTGGTAAGAGAACATCTCGCTCTGCTCAGAGAGCAGATGGAGGAAGACAACCTTTCTCTGCCTCACTGGGACAATAAACCTATCTACTCCAAAGAATGCCACTGGACTAAAAGAAACTGTCATTAGTGGTTCCCAGTGGGGAGCAGTGGTGGAGCAGAAAAACGGAATTTCACTTTTCACTTCATTTCCTTACTTCCCATTTGAATTATTTACCTTCAACATGTAATTATTATTAGAAAAAAGCAGGTTAATAGAAAATTGAGGAATTTTAATGATTAATAGTAAGGAATCTACCAAGTTTTCATTCTTTCAAGAATCACCTTGTCTTAGCTCTTCAGTGACCTCCCGTGAAGTGAGAAAGTAATGGCGGATGCTAGCTACAGGCTGATCTGAAAGGAGGATGGGAGGGTCGACCTTACCGCCTGTCTCCTTAGCAGTCTTTTTCTTTAAGCCAGGTTCTTCCGGTGAAGCCCTCAATTCGTCTCTTTCACTAGGATTACATGTACATTTTAAGAAAGCTCGCTCGTATTCATGTGAGAGTCTCATGTTTTGATCACTTCAGTTACATACATACAGGTGTGTGCACATGCACACACACACACACACACACACACACACACACACTCACACACAGGAGAGGCACTCAGTCTTTCCAGTGGGGGTGGGATGAGAAGGGGCCAGCAATGGAGCTGAGGTCAAAGAAAGAAAGTGCTCTGCCTTGAGATGCATGTTGGGGCTCCCCAAGGCTGTGTGCTTTGGGGTCTATCTCAGGATCTCGGCTGGACCTCCCCAGCCTCAGGAGAATGTGTTTCTCTATGGAATGTCCTGAAAGGCAGAGAAAGCTTTTCTTGTCCAAATGGAATCTCAGCGCTGATTAAGAGGCATAGATTCAGTGCTTCGAGTCAAGTCATCTTCCCAGAAGATGTTTTCTGGGACTGATCTCAAAAGTAGCTCCCAGGAAGGTACAGTGTGTGTGTGTGTGTGTGTGTGCACGCGTGCGTGCACGCGCATGTGTGTGCACACGTGTGTGTGTGCACATGCACGCTCCTACAGGTGCCCATGTGTATGTTGGAGGCTTAGGAGGTGTAGAGCATTGATATAGAAAGTTGTCATTTCCAGTCTCCTAATGAGAGCTGGAGTCAAAAGGAGCACGGCAGAGCATCTGACCCATTCTTAGCCTACTCAGTGAGAACGTATGGCCTAGCAGGAGAAATAAGGTGAATAACATCAATTCGGGGCACCCAGGCCATACTGTAAATCCATTTGTTTCCTGGACATTCAATGTTTCCAAAGGGGAAAAAAAAAATAGGTCAGTTAACAATTTGCCTTTAGCACCTAGCTTGTCGTTCCTCCCCTCAGCCTTGGCCAGGTCCTTCCACTGGGGGTAGCCTGCTCTCAGGCCCCCTCATCCAGACAGGCCCCTACCACAGTAAATGGCTTCCTTTGAGTTCATCTCACAGAATCCTATCCCCAGAAGGCTTCCTCTCTCTCTCCCATTAATGCTCAGAAATCAACAGTAGTCTGTTGGTAAAGAGCACTGATATTAACGCTGAACTTGTATTGACTGAGCACCTGCTCTGTGTGTCAAGCAGTATTCTAACTACTTTCTGGATTGACTCACTCAGTCCTCATACCAGTCCCCTGAAATAGATAGGGTGCAGTCTCTGTGTCCAGAGAAGGATACTGAGGCAGACAGTGGCCCGCTTCCTCAGCTTCATCTTCCTGCCCTCACCCTCTGAGCAAACCAGCCATTCCCCTATGCATTTAGTCAGTGCAAAAAGGCCGCAGTTCCTGGTGAATGGCTGCCTCTTTATCTCCTTAACTCTTCCATCTACTTTCACATCCCCGAGCAAAAAAAAAAATGTGTCCCCAGATTCCTCCCACTGGGCAGCTCCATCTGTGAAGCATGTGGGCCGCTGTTTGAATAAGAATGACTAAAGGGGAAAGCGGCTTTATGAACTTCAGACTGTGAACTCAAGGAAGAGAGTGAGTCAGGCCTCCACATTCCTGAAATGCTTTCAGGAGGCTCGGTGACCTCAGACAATTAGAACCTGAGGCAGAACGTCCTTGGGAGGCCCCCCACGGGGAAGAACGTGCGGGCCAAGCTCCGTCTGCACTGCTCCTGCAGTGGCCCCTGACACCATTGCCCTGCCTGGCCCAGGCTCTTTCTTCCACCAGGAAGGCCTTTCCCTGAGCCCTGGGGAGCTCATTGTCCACAAGAACGCAGCCCTCAGGCTCTGTGGGCAGTGAGGCTTGCCTCTCACCACTTAATTCTTGCCCCCAGGTACAAATTACTTTAAACAAGTCTTCTCTGCACACCCTTCTCTGCTCACCCTGAGGCTGAGACCGAGGAACAGTCAGACCCTTGGGTGGGGGAATGTGGGTGCTAATCCCTTCTTTGGCAATGACACCTCCCACACCTATATTCCTCTTGAATTAAAATGATTCGTTTTATATACCTCTCCCACAGATGGTGACCTCCCCAAGTACAGGGACCTTTGACCCCAGGCGCTGTTCTCAATCAAGAGTGGATGTGCGTGTCTACTGAAGAAGTTTAAGTGATCATGGACAAATTCTCCCTGACTTCTAAGTTATTCATTTCTTTCCCCACCAAGTTTAATGCCATGGTTGACAAGAGGTGTAATGATCCACATAAGGAAAACGTCACCCACAAGGCCCCCTCAAAAGGTGCTTATCTATCTTAGATATATAGAGATATACAATATATAGACATATGACCGAGTTCATCCCTCATAGGTGAATTGCAGAAAATTCTCTCACAAGGATTCCTTCAGATATTCTCCCTGAACAGGCAAGGAATGAAAAGTTGTCCTCAGATCCATTTTATGGATGGAAAAGTTGAGAGTGCAGAATTGCACGCATGTGAACACTTCACTAGCTGTACTAGTTTCCTAAAGGGACACAAAGTAAAGGGCAAATGAAGACCTGAGTCCAACTAGGCTGTGGATCATTAGCTTAAAGGTCAAAATTTAGGCCCTCTGGCCCCCTGAACCCTAGAGAAAAATGCTTTTGACTATGTGCCCAGTACATTTTCTTTTTCAGTACTAGGGATTGAGCTATAGGCCTTTGAGCTAAACTACACCTCCAGTCACCTTTAAAATTGTGAGGCATGTGCTTGGAAGTCACTAACTCGCATAGCCTGGACTGTGCCTTGCAGTCCTCCTGTATTTGCCACTAGTTCCTGGCCCACCCAAAACATTCTCAAAGCTACTGAGGTTGACCACGGCTCCCATGCCTTGGTGGCCAAAGTTGGTTCTAGTCCCACTTCTGGAAATAAGGATGTTGATGACCTGGGCCATCTCACATGACCCTTGTTCACTCTTAGCGCACCTGTGTCGTGGGTAGGCTGGGGTGGTGACCTGCTGAGCTGAAGTCCTGTGACGCAGGCTCACTTCTGCTGTGTTGCCTGCTTCAACATTTCCCCACTGAGCAGTGCCCTCTCCTTCCTCCAGGAATAGAGCTGCTACTCAGCGGCCTCATCCTCCAGGAGAGGGAGTAGGCAGTGTGGGTAAGTACGGCTGGCACAATCACTCCGGGAGATACGGTTATCATCTAAAATTTTGAAATCTGTTTTCAAACTGAGCAGAGGAGGCCCTCTTTCCCTGTCCCACCTTTGCCTCTATTTCTTGCCCACTGGCCCATGCCCACTCCACTCATCTGCCTGGTATCCTTTCCCTCATTCTGCCCAATGAGTAGCAGCTGCCTGAGGAAGTTCAGCCCCGCTGCCCAACCACAGCTGCCCTTGTTCACCTTGCTGCACCTGCCAGATGCTTTCTTTTGCCTCTCGGGTACTTAATAATCTCCCCCTGGGCAGAAGAGGCTTTAATAATTTACCAGAGCAGATAAAGGAAAAAAGCATAGTTGCCTGCTTAGAGGCCAATTAGCTGGCAATCCAGACAATATGGATGGAGTAAAGAGTGGCTTCAAGTTCAAATCCACTTTTTTTTTATAGGGAGCCTGCCGGACAGCTGTTTAGAGAGAGTCTCATCTGAACCTTGTTTCAGATATTTAAACATCCCAACTTTACTGTATGATCAACACTTCAGGGCTCCTTCTCAGCTCAGGGCAGTTGGCTCTGTAAAGAGGGACACACCAACACACCACAGAACAAAATGAGATCTAAACACGCAGAGAACAGTTACTTTTGCATTTTCTGGCTTTTTTATTAGAATCTGGAGGAAGAAACTTTTACACAGGAAGTTATATTTCTTTGAATTCAAAGAGTAGTGTGTGTGTGTGTGTGTGTGTGTGTGTGTGTGTGTGTGTGTGAGAGAGAGAGAGAGAGAGAGAGAGAGAGAGGAAGAGAAAGAGACAGAGAGAAATAGAGACAGAGAAAGGATAGTGTTTTGGAATTAGAGACCTAGGTTGAATTCTTATTTTCAGCTAACCATGAGACTTACTGAGGGGCTCTGAACCTTACTTTGTTGTCTCTCAAATAGAATTCTGTCTTTGGAATTTTTATATAAACCATAAATAGGGAAAGAACAGCCCGGCATATAATAGATAATAAGCAATGCATCATCATCATCACCAAGATCATCATAATTTCAGCACCGAGGCTGCCCATATGCAGCAGAAACGTGGCAGACTCTGACACTCTTGGCTTCCCAGGAACCATAACTCCTGTATCTATGAATTTATATAGTGCCCTCTTGCATGGACTCTTTTGACCCTGTGACTAGGTTGGACCAAGTAGTGTGAAGCAATAAGAAGGATACAGCAGGTACTTCTACACTAGGCCTTAGTCCTCTCAGAATCTTTAGAAGCCAATACATTGGCTGTAACAATGCTTGGACCAGAAGATGCCATGATGAGGAGCTACAAAAAGAGGTCCCAGAGGAATAGAGGTCATCTAGGACCTGCAAACCCCCACCCAGCTGAGTAACTTCATGAGCAACCACTCAGCTGAACTTCATCTACAAATAAAATTGTGACAACTAATAAATCATGGTTAAGACATCAAATTTTGGAAGGGCTTGTTACACAAATGCCAAGTCCAAAATGTACACCTAGGTAAGTCAATAATACAAGTAGAAGCAACAGATTATCCTTATAGAAGGTCATATGAAACAGACCTCAAGACTGTAGTTAGCTGTAAGCATTAACTCACTGCTAAGAAACTAAAAGCAAGCCTCCCCTGTCTTCATTAAACACAAGCATTGTGTTCATTAACTGTCCAGTTATTGACTACACAGCCTATTGCTTACAAGGTTTTATGCTGGAGGCTGGGGATACCAAGAAAGTTATGATGTAGTCCTCACATACCATATTGTCTCTTAGATTCTGAAATTTAAGTCTATGGTTTGGGGGCTTTTTTAGTTAGCCTTGTCTTAGTATAACTAAATACCTGCGATAACTTATTTATTAAGGGAAAAAAAGGATTATCATGGCTTATAGCTTCAGAGGTTTTGGTCCATGAACCTTTGTCTCTGTGGCTTTAGGTCTATGGTGGTATAGAACACCGTGGTAGAAGTACATGGTAAAGTACAAGCCAACCAGGAAACAAAAGAAAAAACAAACAAACAAAAAAAAAAAGGTAGGATAAGAGTCCCAGTATTCCCTTTGAGGTCACACCTCCAAAGGACTAATTTCCTCCACTAGGCTCCTTCTCCTGAAGTCTTCACCATCTCCCAATAGCACACTAGGCTGGGGACAAGCCTTCACTATGTGGGCCTTGGTAGGACACTTCTCTAAACCACACAGCAGAGGCTGTGGGAAGAGAGTATATGTTCAGGGTTCTTAGGGAGGTGGATATGTAAACAACAGAACACTTTGGAGTCCTTAGGGGACTGAGAGATCTGCTGCTGTTGACATTGGGGGAAGATCTGGAAAATTCTGCTAACCAGTGTCCCTGTTTTTAGAATGACCTTGACAACCTAAAATGCACCTAGATGCAAACAGCCAAGGAGAAGAAAAGCCTGAAGACCAGCTCATGGGAGGAATGATTGCAGCCACTGTGTTTGTCCCTGTGGAAACAAAAAAAGAAATCTGATAGTATAGGTGGGGATGGAGTACATATTTCAGAAGTTTTAAATATGACATCTGAGGAGTGCCAGCCAGAGAACAATAAATGGTTATTGAAAGCCATAGAGGGATAGGTTTACAGTTCACATCCAGAAGAAGGCCTAATGCTTCTGAAGCCGGAGCTGCAAAAGGAAGCCGATTGGGCAACTCTGCCAATGCCAAAAAGTCTGGATCGCTTCCTTCTGTGGAAGTGGGAAGGGATCCCAGCAGTTGATGGGCCCATGATCCTCTAAGTCCCACATGTAAGGTTCCATGGCTCATCCCTCAAGTTCTTTCATCCCTATCCTGACCTAATAGTATTGAGAAGCACAACAGCTGAGATCTGCCTGGCAACAGTGAGCGGGGAAACTGTCCAAGGATAATGAGAAGGCTCAGCTCCAGTCCTCATAATTTAGCCCAGGAGACTGAACCCGGAGATTAGGGCTACAGCTCGGAGAGACAAAGAAGTGCTGCCTCTGATGTCTCTCACTACTACAAAGAGTTCTGTGAAAATTTCTGTCTTCTGGGAATTATTTAACATGCTCCAGAGGCAGACCAGAGAAGTAGGTCCAGTAGATATGCAGATATAGGTGTAGCAAGCATGTGACAGTTTAGGAAGGACCAGGACAGGGACCAAATAAAGACACAGAAGCTACTTGGCATTTCTGATTGAGTATTGTGGCCATGTACTGTATCGTTCATCGGGACTCCTAACTGGCTCTTTCCTGCACCTCTCATCTTCTGGCTTACACAAAACTTAATAATGGGGAAGAAAATATTTCATCCATAGCATTAGAACTAGAGAAGGAACTATAGGTTCATAGGCTCGTGGCAAACGGGGGTCAGGGCGCTCCAACTTGGGGACTCCCTAGAGATGGACCTTGTACTAAGGAACCTAGCCAAGGGAAGTCTTCCCCCTCACTGTTGCTGCTCAGGGTGGGAGTAGAGGGGAACTGCAGACACCCTGCTGGCTCGCCGCTCTGTGGGCACCTCCCTTCTGCATGTCACACCTGCCCCTTTGCCCATGCCATCCCACTGTCTGTCCTTTTCCTTTTTTCCTGAGAAAACCTGCAGATTATACCCCACTGTGAGCTCCACCAGCCCTCCATGAGGCCGCCTCAGAGCAGCATTGTGCTGCTCAGCCCGAGCGGGCTGCAAGCAGACTGTGAGCTCCTGGAGGCCGGAAGCCAAGGCTTGCCCGTCTCCACCTCCCCCAGCGAGGTGGCTCGGAGCCTGACGTGCCTCTGACACTCAGCACCCCGGGGTTGAATGTTCTCCCTCCGCGTGCAAAGGGCTCAGCGCTTTCTCTTGGTTCTGGACAGTGTCTGCACCTGCACTATCTCTGCGATCCATCTAAAGAAAGTTGCAGTGCAGTGCTGGTCAGAAATGACTCCATAAAGGAAACTTTCATAGAGGTTTTCATTTGCTTCCTCCACAATAGGAAATCGGAGGGTATCTGGAGGAAGGGTTTTGATCTAACTGGGACCTGAGCAGAACAGGAGCCCTCCAGGGACGGAGGCCAGCCATGACAAAAACCCTGCAAGCCACTGACCCAGCACAAAGCCTCTACTGTGGGGAAACCCAATATAAGGGTGTGCCTTGTGCTAAGGGAACAGGATACACAAACCCCGAGTTATAAAATAGATAGATCTCGAGGTGGTTAGTGACTCTCCGGGAGAGCTCGCCAGCAGCTTCCTCTAAATAGCCAGCTCCCACACTCCCCTGAAACTGTGATTTTATTTTCAGGAGTTTGATATTACACACCAGTTTTCAAGAGAAACATAAATAAGGCCCCAGGGAACCTGGCATGGTAGCATGTCTGGCAGCCACTAATTGCCCAGGCCTAAGGGTGAGCTGCTCTGTTGCTGGATGGCCAGTGGCCGGGAAGCTCCCTCTCCTCCTCCCCAGCCCAGTCTAAGCCCTCAGAGCCTATTTCTGCTGTTTTCTGTGATGGGAAGAACAAGCCCAATCCTGACCTTCCTGGTTGACTGCTCAGTGCACTTTCCGAGAGGAAGAACATAGGACTGGATCCCTTTTTTAAAAATGTGTTTAGTACAGGGTCTACAGGGCTTCACTACACAGTTCGGATTTGTAGTGGTCCTCCTGTTTTCAGCCCTCCCAAGTGCTGGGATTACAGGCGCACAATACCATGCCCAGAGTCAATCACTATCTCAGCACACTCTAGGGGCGGAGCTGGCATGGCGCTCCAAGGATCAAACTCTGGTCCCTGCGCCTGCCTAAGGAGGCACTTTAGTCCACTGAGATATCTGCCCGGCCTTGGATTATCTATTCTTTCACTGATTCATTCACCTGCTTACTGTGTACTGTCTGTGTGAAGGAGGCTATACTGGGCAAAGAAACGTCTGAATGACTGTAAGCTGTTTTCTCTGCCGTCTAGGAACTCTGTCTAGAAGAGGAGAAAAATGTCTACACTTCGCTGATCCTAGAAAGCTTCCCCAGCCCACCCACCCCACTGAGCAGCCCTGAACTGCATCTTACAGCAGATAGCATATCATAGTTTCACTGGATGGCTTTTTCTTTGTGGTATATAAATTGATGGAGTATCTTACAATCACCAATGTCTTACACAGATAGAGTGTATAAAAGTACTAAACAATAGTTTAATGATACAGTCCCCAAGTGGATTTGCTGTTTGAACTAAAATTGGCCCTTTTAGACTGGGTGTCATGGCACGTGCCTGTAATCCCAGCTCTTGGAAGGCTGTGAACAGGAGGATCACTGCAAGTCTGATCTAGTAGTGAGATCCTGAACACCCTGTAGACCCTTCCCTAAAATACAAAAAAACAAAATAAAAGGGGACCACCCACTCAGGACCCCTCCCCTCCTCAGACAGGAGCTTTCTTTCCCCTAATAAATATATTCTGTTCATAAAACATAAAATAAAATTGGCCTTTTTTGTGAATATACTTCTTGGGTTTCCCTTTGCAAAGAGTATGTCATAAGTGATAAGGTTCCTTTTCCAGTTATTCACAGAAGCTGGGCAGAATACCTTCACCCTCCCACCATTCTGAAGTGGGAAGTGGAGGAGGCCCAGCATATGGGCCAGGAGAAAATCAGCAGGAAAGGCCCAGGTAAATTGGTACTGGTCCTCTGTCTCCTTGGTGGCCAGCCATTGGCCATCTGCACCTCCTAGACCTTCTTGCAGGGCCTGACCTATAACAGGAATGTAAACGTGTTCCTGTGTATGTGCATATGTGTGCATGTAAAGAGAGAAACGTATGTACCTGAGTGAGTTTCCATGACTGAGACCAAACGTTTATTATAAAACAAGTGCCCTGTGACTGCTAATCTTGGCTTCTTGGCCAAAATTCAGAAACATTCAGAAACATGTCTTACAGTCTATCTAACATTACAGGGGATTTCTTCCCTTTCTTTTTTTGGCTTCACCATTCCTCACCCAAAACAGCAGTGGCTCCTGTTGCTGGTGCTGGGCCATGGCCATGTGCTATTTACTTAAGCGGCTGTGTTTACCCAGCATGCCAAGGTATCCGGCTTCTAACTTATGGGTGCAAAGAATAGACAGCTTTCAGGCAGGTCCTGGGAATGACCCTAGTGGCTAATTACATTCTTAGGAGCCTGGGAGATAAATGGAGTGCTCAGATCAAGTGCACTGATACAATAACATAGTCCCAATCCTCTAATTCAGTTATTAATATAACACAAAGGACCATGAATTCTTTTATCACTCTTGCCCATGCAGAAAGATGGTCATTGTGTAGCCGAGCCTGCTTACTAGGATATGGGGAGCTCGATTCGGAGAACTCTTTTGCATCAGGAAGTGTAGATGATACAGTGGGGAGCAGCCCCTAAGACCTCCTGCACATAGGAGGAGGAGACAGTAAACCTGACTGCCACAAGTGGTGAGCACAAGACAGGCTCCAGGAGGAACCGGAAGCCATTAAGGGACTGGCCTCCTGCAGGAATCTGACTCGTGGCACAAGCACAAAAGGGTCAGGTGGCAGTCACTAAGTCATCCAGGCCTCGTTGAGCTTTCTGCCTGCTGCTGTGTCCAAGTAGTCACTTGGAGCTGCCTCAGGTGACCCACTAGTGGCCTAGGCTGTCATTTTGAGAAATCACATGGGGGGAGCAGACTGCGCCTGCTGATGGGACGCACTGCCACATTTGGCTGCTCCATTATCAACTGCCCCTGTGCAGTCTGGTAGTCCTTGCACTGTGGGGGACTTCCAAAGGTAGCGCCTAGGGAAGGGGACAGGCCTGTTCCCACTGCTAGGGCACATGTTCCCTCTGTCCTGCTGAGAGCTCTTTTCCTCTTCATTAACTATAAAAACACCGAAATTCCTGTTATTATTTAGATCTTGCCTAAGGCTATAAATTCACTGACTTTGGATGTATCGCCAGGCTTCACATAGGAAGATGTTTTCCAGTTTGAGAGGTAATGACAAATAACAAATGTCCATCTGTCCTTCGAGATGCAGTTTAGATGTTTTGGCCTCTGTGTTCGCTTCTGACTGTCCTTCATGCTCTCCTTTTACCCAGTACTCTGACGCTGTTACTAGGTACCAACATTATTTGTATACATGGATAGCTTTGCAAGATGTGGCATCCTCCAGACCAGGAAGCCTGTCTTATTATTTCCTTGCATATTAGCCATAACTAGCTGGCTTGTGCCATGTCATGTGCTATAGGCACAGTGCATGTTAGGTGAATTAATGAAAGAATTAGATTCCTGCCAAACATTGGTAGGTGTTTTGGTTCATTCATTCATTTATTTATTCACCCATTCATGCACATCTAAAAGTACTTTCTTCTCTGTCACTGTTATTTATTAAGTGCCTTAACATCAAAAACAGCCAAGTCTATCCGTTAGGATGGTTTAAGCTGCAAGGAGCAACCAAAATAGGGTAAGCGAGGGGGCAGAAGGAAGGTCATCATCGCTTCTGAAACGAGAGGTGGCTGTGGGCTGCACTCCCAAGTGGGTAATTCAGCAGTTGAGGTCCACTGGGAACCCAGATAATTTCCTCCTCTCTGCTCCACTTCCTCAGTGTGTCAGCAATACTTCTTCTGGTCTAAGGAGGTAAAGTCCACTAAGAGGAAAAGCATTTCCTCTGCTGGCCTGTTTTTATTATTAAGGATAGATACCCTTCCTGTCCTCAGGAACTTCCTGTCTTCACCTATGATGTCTCCTTCAGTATCACTGGTCAAGACTTAGAGCCCAAGTTAGGCGTGGTGGTGCAAGCCTGTAATCCCAGCACTCGGGAGGCTGAGGCAGGAGGATTGGTGCGAGTTCAAGACCAGCCTGGGCTACAAAAGTGAGCTCAAAGCCAGCCTCAACTGCATAGTGAGACCCTGTCTCAAAAAGACAAAAAAAAAAAAAAAAAAAAAAGACTTAGAGCCCATCAGTGATCCCACAAGTGAGACAATCGTGGTGACATAAGCCAGTCCTGATGCAATCCTAGGGCCGAGGGTATAGACAGGGATTGTCTTCTGAGAGCGTGAGAGGGAGAACACCCAAGCAAAACTGGGGATCAAGGGAATGGGGCAGAGCCAGGAGCAAGGCATCTCACGCAACCAAGGAGTTAAACAATGTTGACACATCAATAGTAGAAGGAAAGCCTATGAAACTATTGCAGAGAGCTACATGGATCAGCATAAAGGGACTTCCAAGGTAAGGCAAGTGTGAATTTCTACTAAATCCAACTTTTAATTTATTATTTAGTTGTATGCCAAAATCTATAAGAATATACACTTAAAAAGTGGCACTCCTTGCCGGGCGTGGTGGCTCACGCCTGTAATCCCAGCACTTGGGAGGCTGAGGCAGGAGGATTGGTGCGAGT
>PVJA010005794.1:0-28584 GCA_004027025.1 Myocastor coypus | reverse complement strand
TAAATATGCCTACTTTCTTTTTCAGGACCTTGTGCTTGCCAGGCAGGCCCTTGTGACACTGAGCTATCTCCCCAGCCCCTGCAGTTCTCATCTTGAGTACAAGAGGTCAATTACAGACATGGCTTCTTTCCAAGAACAAACTAAGTTTGGAAAAATAAAGGGAACTGCTTTGCCCGTGAGCCCAGAATTTAAACTCCTACATGGATGAACTCCATTCAACTAGCAAATTGTCTTCACAGAAAATCTGAGTTTTTACCACATTGAATCATTCTGTTTGCTGGAGAAAGGTGTCATACTTGGAGCAGGACACTGATGGTACTGACTCACCTCTAGGAAACCCATTGGCAGAAATCTGCTGAGAGGCCATGTTGACACCGAAAACCTGTCTGATGCCCAGACCTCCCTGTAACTCAAGCGTCTTCCTGTTTCCCAAAAGTCTCTGTCAGGGCTAAGCTCCGAGGGTAAATCCTCAGAGATCTACCTTCCATTCTTCTGCTGGCTAAGCAGTCCTGACTACTCAGACAGGTCTTACGCTGCTTTGATGTTCACTGAATGCCTCTGAAAAATAAATACCATTTACTTGAAGAATGGACTTTGAGTCATAAAAAAAAAAAAATTCTGGAGCAAATCCCCTGGCTATCTGAAGTAGTCCTTCTGGGAACTCCCTTTGGATAAACTCAGTGTAGGTTCAGGATGCTGTGTATGTTGTTGATTAGCTCATCCGGTGTCAGTTGGAAAATGTGACATGGTATTATACATGGACTAGGTACACTTTTCCACAAAAATACACAGACCAGAACTGGGAAGGAAGCTGGGCAGCGAGCAACATTTTCAGCAGCAGGGCATGGTGATCTGAAGAGGTCTCTTCTTTCCTGGATTTATAATAGCATTACTCATCACCAGGCCTCAAATTATTTTTCTAAACTCATTTTTCCTAGCAATGGAGACTGAACAATGGAGCCACATCTCAGGTCCCCTGCCTATTTTGTGAGACAGGATCTGCCTAAGTTTCTAATTGGCCCAGGCTGATTCGCACTTGCAGCCCTGTCTCTGACTGCTGGAATGCTGGGATTATAGGGGCATACCACCATGCCTGGCTTTCAGAGCACTTCTGCCGTACAAGGGGTAGTATAATACCGTGGATTGCATCTTTCTTAGAAAAATACTTGGATTTTTGAAGAGTATCACTTCCTGATCTCCAACTCCCCCAAAACAATAACTACACACACACACACACATACACACACGTACACGAACAGGTTCTCCATGGTTTTCTGTGCTGGGGAGGTTTTCTGTGCTGGGGAGTTCTATAACCACTATGCAAAGAACACTACCAACTCAGCTCCTACCTTGTAGAAATTGTGGTCCAAGGTCCAATGAGACAGCTCAGCAGGCTAAGTGCCTGCTTAGGCAAGTGCAGGGACCAGGGTTCTACACCCAGCACCATATGCTGTACAGGTTCCACCCCTGGGTGCGCTGAGCCAGCCACCCAGACCAGGAATGGTGAGGCATGCCTATAATCCCAGCGCTGGGAAGGCTGAAAACAGGAGGATCACTATCAGTCTGAGCTGCATAGCGAGACCCTGTACCAAATACAAAGAAAGAAAGAAAGAAAGAAAGAAAGAAAGAAAGAAAGAAAGAAAGAAAGAAAGAAAGAAAGAAGCTGTGTATGAGGCAAACTGTGTATGCTCATACATATGAAGTTTTCAAAAGAAATAAAAAAATTGGACTTTTTAGACTTCTCAGTTTTCAAACATTGGTAACCAGTCCAGGCTTTATAACCCTCTCTGGGCTGGCAAAACATGTCTATTGTCCCAATTTCACCTGAGCCACCAACTTGGGAACTCTGCCCTGGGGCCTTATGGAAAAAATGTGTTCTATCTTCTCCAGTGCTGCTGTAAGATATTTCTCAAATTCCTCTCAATTCATTCTTAGTTAGTACTTACTCACTGACAACATTCTTGAGGAGTTTGAAATATCATAGGGAAAGAGGCAGTCATCGTGCATAGTGTCATGGCTACGGAGCAGATTTGCCTGAAGGGCCCTGGAAGGAGCACGCTTTGATTTGGGGGGATGGACTTAGTCCTACATGTCCATGCACAACTGGAGAAGGGTTCCTACAGCTCCAAGGAAGAGCTCTCAGGCCAAAAGGGGTAAGGTATCACTGATTGGGAAAATTTCAACTTGAACACAAATGCTTTTCAAGTAGTTTCCAAACCACTTATCTTTTAAGTAAAAGCTGAGGCAACAACTACTTCAGGAAGCTTTCTTTCATCCCATTTCCAGGCAATTGACAATGCTCCCTCACACACTTCTAATGATTTTTATACTCGTTACAACCTTTTTAAAATTGTGTATAGACTACTACTTGCCTCCTGCTATCTGTCACTCACTTTACAAATGCAGAAACTCTGGGTTTTGTTGAGTGCATGGCCCACCAGGAATAAGAACTGTTTTTGCTGGCCCCCTTGCAGCAAGGTGAGCCAGTGGCCTGATGAGGGAAACCAGGGCACTGATGCCGTCCTGCTGATGCGGCAAGTTAGCAGAGGCTTCTGTGTTTGAAACCTTGGGATACCCATGTCAGTGCTGCACTGACTCCCTGGATTTTTGCATGAGGAAGAAATCAACTTCTATACTGTTGAAGCCATGATTATTTGAGTGTTCTATTGGGTGTAGCTGAGCCTAATATGAACTCATTTTTGTATACATGTGTGCCTTCCTTAAAGCAAAGTTAAGAACTTCTTCCTCAACCACTGCTCTGTGAAATTAATACAGCAGTATCAGATTGTGTCTACTGATTGAATATGACAGAGAGGGAAAGAGGGAGCAAAGGAGGGAAGGAGAAAGGGAGAGAGAGGAAGAGGGAGGGAAGAGAGGAAGAAAAGAGAACAGAGAGGGAGGGACAGAGAGAGACAGACATACACAGACACAGACAAAGACACAGAAACAGAGAGAGACAGAGAGACAGAGACAGAGACAGAGAACACTAGACTAGAGAAAAATCTAAAATGGACTAGAAAGAAGGCGTTGTGCAGGGAGCAGTACCTTCTAATATAGTTTCAGCTTGAGACCGTATTTATTCCATAAATTAGTGACTCTTGGTCAGGCACAGTAGTGCATGCCTATAACCCCAGCACTTAGGAGGCTGGGATCACCACAAGTTTGAGGCCAGCTTAGGCTACATGGTGAGTTCAAGGTCAACCTGGCCTACATAGGGAGACCATGTCTCAAACAACAATAACAACAATGAATGAGTATTTATGCCAGTCAGCTGATGTTTTTATGGTGGTGGAAAAGACAAACAGAAATTCCCACTCCTGCAGAGGTTATTGTAGAAGGGGTAGTGGGGAAGTATAACAAACAAGAACACATTAGGTATTGCTAAGTGCTATGGTAAAAAGAAAATCTTCTTGGTGTCATGAATGGTTTGGCACTGGGTGGTGAGGAAAGGGTTTAAAGAAGGTGGAGCTATGCTGAGATCTACATGGTAAGAAGTCATCTAGGTGATGGGAGGGACATCCGAGGAATAATCGGTGCAAAGACCCTGAATGGCAGCATGACTTTTTTCAAAGAGGTAAAACCAAGTGTGAGTATATATAGTGAATGACGGGCAAAATGAGCAGGGCCTTGACCTTGTACACCAAGTACAAAGCTGAATCTCATTCCAAGGGCAATGGCAAGCCACTGATCCTTCTAAACCAAGGACTTATAGATTCTTTTGTTTGTATCTATTGATGCTGGGGCCAGAACCCAGGACCTTGTGCATGCTAGACAAGCACTCTACTACAGAGCTATGTCCCCAACATGAATATAGTCCACTTTACATTTTTCTCTAATTTGTGTTTTTAAAGAGTCTCTCTGGCTCCATTAAATAGATTGGGATGAAAACCAATGGTATTTCAAAAGAGTGCCAAGATCTCCTATCTTAAAATTTCCATATGTATCTGTTCAGATCTTTGTGAGTTAGGAACTATGGGAAGGACCCAAATGAACAGCCTATCTCTGATTCCCACTTCCAAGACAGTTTTTTCATGAACAGGTGTGATGCCCAGGTGCTTCTTGACCTTCTCTTTCTCCAGATGCCAACCCATTGCCATGTGGCTTGGGCTTCTCATAATTTGCTGGTCTCAGAGGAGTTGTATTGCTTACATGAAGCTAATTTCTAAGAGAAAGGAACTAGGAGCTCCTACCCTGTGATCTACCACATAGCATCGCTTCTGCAGATCAACTTGATCAAAGTAGTCAAGGAGCTCACCTACTTTCAAGAGGATGGACAAATAGACCCCACACGTTGATGCTTTGGGATGACAGAGCCACATTACAGAAGTGCAGGTGGGGTTGAAAATTCTTTTGCAGTCACCTTTGGAAATTACAAAATGTCACAAACAAGACCATGCTAGTAATTCAGACCAGAAATGATGACCACTTATATTTGGATGCTAGAATGGGGGAGAAGGATTGATTCAGAAGCATGTATAAGAAGAATATATGTGAACTATAAGGTACCAGTAAATGTATCTGAGTACTTATCAGCTGAATTGTACTTTACAAGATTATAAGATGGATGAGTGTTAAAAGGCACAAGTACCTATGATCTGTTCATAAGGTCTACACACGATTGGCATGCTGCAAAAATATACTTTGTTTTAAAGTGTCAGCTGTTAGGATTGGAGCTTAATGAGGGTTAAACATCAGAGCTGTACAATAAGGGCAAAGTATTGGCCAGTAGAGTGAGGTGCAAGTGTCCAGTCACCAAAGGTGCTTTGGAGGATAAGAAGGGTCCAGCAATATCCCATTTTCAAAGGCTTTCAAGGCAATGAATGCGTTTGACCACAAAATGATCAGGACAGTTTTTACTTCACACACTTTTATTTAAAGAGAGAATTTATGAGTTATGAGAGCCAGTGCACCAAAAAATGGCATATGAGAAAAGGTTTTGGGGTGGGGTTTAGGAGTGACAAAATGCTGGAAGCTATTTTCCTATTGCAAAATGAGAGAATGATCTAGAAACTTTCCCAGAGTCACCCAGGGAATTAATGGCAGAGTTGGTGCTAAATGATGTCCCTCTCACTGCTAGTGTGGGACTCCTAGTGCATCACCTGAGGTTCTGCTCACAGTTTTGCTCTGTCCAGTGGTCATACAGGACTAGCTATGCTCAGCCGACTTTCAAATAGTGCCGAAGGTTGGCAATCTGCTCTCATTACTGGAGAATAATTCTAAAATATAGTTTTCTAATTGTGCTGCAGTTGCAGCTCTTCATGAATTGGACAGTGCAAAACGTTTGTGTGAGGAGCCAGCGAAATAGCTCAGTGGTCGAAAGTACCTGCTTAGGCAAGCTTAGGCCACTGCAGGGACCACAGTTCTATCCCCGGTACATACGCTGCACCAGGGCAAGCTGAGCCAGCCATAACATAAATAAATAAAGTTAAAAAAAATGTTTGTGTGAAACATCAACACTGTCAGACCTCTTACTGTGTTACTAAATGTCTCATGGAATATTTCTTAAAATGTATGAGATGCACATAAAGATTTTTGGTTTTGTGTTCTCAGCAGTTGAGGTGAGCAGAGCTTGAATCCAGACATAGGTAAGTGCATGTTTTCTAAATACAATCTTCTAATTTCATTCTCAAGTACTTTCTATTTTTTAACTCCTTAGTGTTCTCTCTCTCTCTCTCTCTCTCTCTCTCTCTCTCTCTCTCTCTTTTGTAGTACTAGGGATCAAACTGGGGACCTTGTGCTTGTCAAGGAGGTGTTTATATGCCATCTATCCCACTGAGCTATCACCCCAGCATCCTCCTTAGTGTTTTCTTTTCTCTCCTTTTTTTGTTTTTGGTTCTTTGAGACAATGTCTCACTGTAGTCCAAGCTGGCCTTGAACTCACTGATCCTTCTGCTTTTCTGCCTCCCCAAGGGGTAAGATTACAGGCATGCACCACCATGCCCAGCTCAATTTCTTAGTATTCTCTATAGCCAAATACAATGAACACAATTTGCATCTATACATCTTTTATTTATACAAATTGAACACTTTTACTAGACACAGAACTGGTACTTACACAGCACCTTTATTGCATTTGCTGGGATCCAATTAATGACCCAAAGATTGCATATATTCTCATGCTAGTTTTTGTTTCATAGTTGCACTTGTTCAACAAATATTACCTCCTTGGGCCAGCAAGATGGCTCAGTGGTCTAAAGCACCTGCGGAGGAAACTTAAGGCAAGCACTGCGACCACTCCTCAATTCCTGGCACCATAACACAAACAAATAAAAATGAGGTTTAAGAGAAATAAATTTTTAAAATAAAAAAAAAATTACCTCCCTACAGAATTAAAAGATCTATAAAATATTCCTTCTTGAACTCTGTTAAAAAGCAATTTGTTGGGGCCAGTGAGATGGCTCAACAGTCTAAAGCACTTGCTCAGGCAAGCTTAGGTAACTACAAGGACCGAGGTTCTGCCCCACAGCACCGCATGCTGGGCCAGCCCCATCCCAAGGGAAGGCTGAGCCAGCCATTAAAAAAAAGGGGGTTTCTCTTGCCTCTAGGGTTTGTTGGCCCTAATATTGAAAGATAGTACCTTGGGACTGGTATTTGGGAATACAGAAATCTTGCCCATGGATTTTGGTGTCTGCCCAACAAGACTGTACCACAAAGCCTTACACCTTGAGTACATTTCACAATTGCACTGACAAGCTTAACTGTGTCCAAGACCGGGCCACGTGGTGTTTAAAACCCAAATACCTTAAAATTTCAATGCCTCAGACCAGAAAAGCTGACTACTCAGGAGGTATAAGTTGTATTATTTCAGGCAAAACACTACCAAACTCAGTGTTTAAACCGTAGATTTTTCTCGTGCATTTACATTAGCTCTCATACATTTAATAAGGCTCTAAATCAGACATTCAGGCAGTGCTCCTCTGGAAGGTCTTTGTGGAAGTATCAATATTAACTAACCTATTTTGAAAAAAAAAAAAGTCTTACAGAATTGTAGGGCCTGTTCTCCTTCCTGCTTCATAAAGCACTCTCTCCTGCCTAAAACTTCAAGTTCTTTCTTAACAAAGTACAGATTGAAATATTTCACTATCGACTTCAACAGGGGCCAAGATTGAGGATGAAAAGAAAACTTCTCTCTGTATGTGGTTTATTGTCAGTACTTTCTAAAGATGTAGATTTTTCTGACACAGGCGAATAGCATTTTCACAAACATCGACACCGCCTTCAGCACCTCAGATAGACCCACAATTCAGGTCCTTTTCTTTCTTGACTGCTCTGCCTCTAGCCTTTGACCTTCCAGATAACCAACTCTGCTGCTCCCTCTCCCATCAAAATAATGTATAATATAAAAAGGAAAGGGGGAAGGGAGAGCTAGCCCTCTTGCTATTGAAGAGTACTTGAAATTCCTTGCATTCCTTCGCATTTAACAGCAAGTTTACCTAATCACCATCTTATTAGGATTAACACAAGACAGTGCTCCAAGCTCATTTATTGAAAACCAACTGACTCCCATAGATTGCAGATTTTTTTTTTCTACTACCAGTCAGGGATGAAGTTTTAAGCAGCTACTTTCATTTGCAGAAATGATGTTGGGAAATACGATTACAAAAAAAAAAAAGTGTTCAACCATAGACAATGTGGCCTGTGGATTTGGATGTGGGCTATTTTCACGTAAGGGTTTCTCTTGCCTCCAAGACTGCAGGGACAACACAATCGTTTGGTACTTCCAATGCTGCCCTCCAAATTGTACTCTGCCATACTAATCTCATATAAGGATGGAGACCATTAGGGTTTGGCTTTTATACAAATAGTTTTAAAAATTCCTCAATTTAGCTTCAGATTCTCTCTGGTGTCCTGCAATAAATGCTTATTCTGAGTATATGTTTCTCAAGGATTACTTTTAGACATATAGTTTTTCCTCTCAAAAGATTTGCAATGAGTCATTGTCCTATTTTCTTTCATAGATTAGTCCACTATCATATTCCAATAAGGCAGTTCAAATCATTCCTGGCCAACTGTAAATTGTATTTGGATGACTGCAAATACACGAGCTAGACTGTTCCAATAACTCTGGTATTTCCTAAAGATATTGAATAGTACACACTCTGCTGTTAGGTAAATATTTCTTTATTAAATGATTAATTCCATAAATAAATTCTTTTCACTGAATATAAAATTAAAATCATTTACAAATTATTCCAGTATTACATTTCCCCTCCCTCCCCGAAAGCTACATTTTGATAAATAAAAACATTCAGTCTTAAAACACCTGATTTCTGTTTGCAGTTTAGAGTGCAGGTAGCTGCCTCTAACGGACACTCATAGAGCATCCCCCACAGGAAGGGTAGGCACACCTTCCCATTTACTTGGGTTTTTTTTGCAGTACCAGGGACTGAACTCAGGACCCTGCACTTGCCAGGCAAGTGCTTATTCTACTGAGCTATCTCCCTAGCCTCAGGGACCCTATTTACTTTTCGTCAAAGGACAAATGAAAATTTTCACCGTCCAACTAATCTTATTATCTCTATTAAATCAAAAGAAAAAAGCCTAGAGAAAAAATACACTTCGCAAATAATTTACAAACAGAAAACAGAACGTCATCCATACCACAAGCTCCAAAATGAAGCGGTAACATGTGCTCCAGTACTATGAAGCGAAGTATTTGCCGAACGCGGCTGCATCAGTGCCCATCCGCACCACCCCCTCGCAGTTTCCACACACCTAATGCTACTCAATAATGAGAGCCACATCCCTTCTACACTGAGAGTCCCTCCACTCACGCTGCCCCTATCCATCTCAGGGTTTCTCAATGACCATTCTCTCCTTTGTCCACCCTTGCGTGGGAAACCCACGTAGCGTTTAGTCCCTAAATTTGTGAATGTCGTTGAATAGCCTGTAGAAAGGAAAGGCTGCTTCGTTGGCATGTGGGCAGTTATAGCTGCATCTGCAGGACTGGATCATCATGACGTTCTTGGAAAACGTCTCCCCATCTTCGCAGCGGAAGCGCATCTTGATAGTTCTGGTCTGCTGGGGCGTGCAGCACCGGCCATCCACGCAGGAGCCGCAGTACTTGGGTCGGTATTTTTTTATACTCGAACATCCAGCATAGGTAAACCTCACGGGTTCGGGGGATTTCTTGGTCTTGCTGCATTTCTTGCCCTTCTGTAAGGCAGAGGGGGGGAAAAAGCAAGTCAGGGATGCTGCTTCCATTTCTTGCAAGAGGGTCACACCCCACCCACCTGCCAGGGAAGTTTCCAGTCTCTAAAAGAACTTACTTTCAGGCTGCTGTACACCGGCTGTCCACAAGGCCGCACCTCACAAATCCGGGTTTCTTTCACCAGGCGGCATTCAGGGTTGTCATTTGTAACGCGTGTGGAGATACCAGTTCCACAGGTCTTTGAGCATTGGGACCATGAAGTTGTTTGAACGATACACTTCTGGCCATGCAGAGGGTTGTAAAGGATTCGTGGGTCCATGCCAAAGACTAGAGAGATACAATACAAGACTTCTCAGAGGCAGGCTCTCAGACATGTTCATCTCCACTGAATCTCAGGCTAGGAATGCATTTTAGGAGAGCGATTTAAGGATTCATTTTCCACTTACCAGGGAGCCGCTTCAGCGAGCTGCCTTTTCCGACAGCAATCAATTCATTGTTTCTGGTTAATTCCACCTCAGAAGCATCGAATCCCAGGTTCTTGCCGAGAAGGCCGTCCTGGTCATCCATGGAATCCTTGACACCATCCTCGTCACAGACCCACTCCTCACAGCACTGCCCTGTGATTTTAACCAGCCGGGGGTTGGGACAGCCCAGGTTGGGAAGAGAGAGCTCTTGGGGACACAGAGGAATGCAGCCCACGGCGCCATCAATACATGTGCACTGATGTTTACAGTTGGGCTGGAAGCTCTCCCCGTTCTGGTAGATTCTGGAGTTATATTCGCAGGGTCTGCCCTCTGACTGAGCTGGAAAGATCACCAAAAAGAAAAAGGGAGAGAGAGAGATTAATTTAAGAACCTCAGCCATGACCTGAAGCTCATACATATTTTCTGCTGTTAAATTCAACTTATGGTAAAGTTCCCTACAATTCCCCGGAGACTCCAGACCAGAACAATAAGTTAGTCAGGAATCACTTTTCCGTATGCGCTTTTCGTTGGGCCCAGACACACTGAATTGCATTCCAGACTGCTGAAATCATGTGCCTTTCTGCCAAGCTACCAACAACAAAGCATCACCATACATGGTCTCAAAATTACTAAACTTCTGGACTATGGGGACTATTATTTTTTTAAAGGGGCCAAACCACAAGCATCTTACCTCTGCAGATCCCCTTCAAAGCGGTGGAGCTGGCGCCGAAATTGCATTCCAGCCCCTTGGTGTGGTCGCAGGGCTGCGTTTTGCTGCAGTCTTCGTTGAGCTGCTTGGCGCAGACCTTGCAGCAGCCGCAGCCGTCTCGGACCAGCCCGACTCCAGGGGCGCACTTGGGTGCCTCCAGGGGGCAGTGGCAGACGGCGGGGCAGGTGGAGAGCGCCTGGGAGCGGGAGACGAGGCGGTGAGATGCGGTGCGGCGCGCAGGGGAGGCACGGGGGCTGCCCGAGAGGGGCTGCGGGGCTCGGATTCTGGGGGCTGGGAACCTCTGACCCCCAGCCAGCCAGCTCCAGCTTCCCGGCGGCTGCGCGCCCTAAGAGGCCCTCTGACACGTACTCAGGGGGAGCTTAAAGAAACAGCTACCTTCAAACACCCACAAACTTTTCAGTCTAGCTTTTGGTGCGGGAACGGGATGGGACAGCGGACGGGCAAGGAGTGGCGCATGTGAGTCCAACTCACCAGCCTGACCAAGTGGAGAAGGGTGACGGCGACGGCGAGCGTCTGGGCGGTGCGGGAGTACATGGTGGCGTACAGGAGGACCCGGGCGGGAGGGCGGGCAGACAGGCAGGCGAGGCCGGGGAGGCGCGCAGCTCCGGAGGGCGTCTTTCTCTCGAGGGCCTGGCGGCACGGCGCGGAGGATGCAGGCGCTGCTCGGGGGCGCTCTCGCTCGCGGTCTGCCCAGGCGCTCTGAGCCCGCCTTTTATACCGGCCAGCCGCGGCGCCGCGTGTTGGAGTGACGTCGGCTCTGTCTGCGCGTTCCAGAATTCTCAAACATCTCAGGAATGTTGGTTGGCGCGGGCTGCTGCCAAGCGCCTCCCCTGGCTCCATTGCACCTTTGGGGCCGTGGGGGTGGCTGACGGGACCCGTGAAGAAAACAGTTCGTTTTTCCACTTCAAATAATGACTTCCACTTTGGAGGAATCTTTTGGGTGTGATGTTTGTGATGGTGATAGCAGGGCCCTCCCTGGCCGTGCGTCTGGGGGACTGCGGGGCGCAGATCAGAACTCTGCCTCGACTGGGAGGCGGGGAGGACGGTGAGAGGGAAGAATAAAAGTCGTTTTGTTGGGTGATGCCCTGTGTATGGGCAGCAGCGGAAGCCCTCACCCAGGAAAGGGGAGCATTGTGCTTGTTTTCGACCAAGGTGAGAGTCAGGTTATCTATGGAGAAAGTCCACGGGGAGAGAGAACGTGTCTAGGAGCCAGGAATCTACTTGTGGACTTCAGACAGGCATGATCATCGGATCAGGTCCCCAAACTTTGGCATGTTTACTAGCCAAGTTAAGTGTATTGCAAATTAATACCCACAATGGCATTTATGAATGAGAAGGTGTGGGGGGGGTCAACTTCCCCAGGAATCTACTTGTGGACTTCAGACAGGCATGATCATCGGATCAGGTCCCCAAACTTTGGCATGTTTACTAGCCAAGTTAAGTGTATTGCAAATTAATACCCACAATGGCATTTATGAATGAGAAGGTGGGGGGGGTCAACTTCCCTCTTCCTCTGGCAAATTCCCAGGCAGAGGTCTTTCCCCCCCCCACCCCCCTCCTCTTTTTGGTATGTTGTACTTGTTTGTTTTTGGAGGTTCCCACTTTAGTTCCAGCCCACTGCCTGGGCTGGAAGTCCAAGAGGAAACGAACACTGGGAGTTCTCCCGGAGGCTGACTTCAACTTCCTCACGGATGCGGGAGTCGGGGTAAGCCCTCCCTGTCTCCCTCGGCCGGCGGGCAGGCAGGCAGGCAGGCAGGCGGGCGGGGATGGGAGCTGAGCGCCAGCCAGGAGTCGAGGGGACCACCGTGGAGTGATTTGGCTCAGAATCATCACCTGCGACTATGGCCAGGCCGAAACAGACTCCGGCAGTACCACCGTGCCCGGTGCATCGCTGAAAAGAAGCAGACTCCTTGAAGTCGAAAAGGGTGCCGGGTCTCTTAACTGTTTTCTTTGGGACCACTTGGGACCTTCCCTATCAAGTGAATCGCAATGCCTTGCTCTCCAAGTACAGAAACTAGGGATTTAGGCTGTAACCGTGTGATAAAACTATTATCAGATTTCAAGAAGCTTTTCTAGTCACCAGGCACACACAAGCACTCCCATAAAGCATATTACTTTGAACATTGTCAATACCATTAGCGTGATTGATGAACTTTACGTGAATGTTTCAAAAACTATCTTGTGTGATTTAAATTAAAAAATTATGTCAGTCTCCTCTTGCATATTCTCTAGAATAAGGGCTGTACAAATACTTAAGGCTGTTTGAGTCTTCACAGTTTAGGCAGTCTTGCTTAAAAAGGCCTTCAGTGTTGACTTTTCTGAATGGTTCTAATGAGCAGGATGAGAAGCTACCGGGATGAGAACACCCTCTCAGGAGAACTGTTACAGGAAAGAGTTAAAGTCATTCATTCAGAAGTGCCCTTTCATAAGCCCTACAAGTATTTGCTACAGGGTGTAGGATCTGTGAGGCTCTCTGGAGGTGGGGACTTTTCCAGACAATAGGTTGTCAGGTGTTATGCAAATAAAGGGAAAAGTGTCTGAACCCTGCCTCCCACTGCAAGCCAATCCATCACTTATTAATTAGAAACTTTTTTTTCCCTGTCTTAGCTTTGCATTGTTTCTTTCTTAAAGAGGGGGAGGGGAAGGGGTAGGCGCAGTATAGGGTGGGAGGTGGAGGTGGAGAAACAGAATGGAGAGGAGGGTTCCTGGCTTCTGTTGTGGCGTCTTTTCTATTTGACTTCATGGTTGTAAGTATTTCCAGATGGTGAATCAGACACCAGACGTAACAATATTTCCATATTTGGGTATAGCAGTAGCCTGCGTTTTTAACATTTTTCTGCCTCTGTTATCCAACCACAAAGCATTCTTGACAGTTTCAAATGTTGTTAAATATAGACTTAACTTCTGTTCCCAGAGCAGGAAATTCTTTGGAATTCCTTGTTTTTCACGCAATTCTTCTATCATGATTTAAAATAAAATTACAGTGGATGATCCAATTGGCCATTATATATCTTGTTCCTTCATAGGATGGGGAGGTGACAAAGAGATCCAATTTGCTGTACTGCATTCAAACACACACACACACACACACACACACACACACACACACACACATTGCATATTCTTGAAAAATCAGTGTGTGTGTGTTTTTTTTTTTTTTTTTCCTGACAAGGGTGTGTGGGTTTTGTTTCTGTCTTTAACTAGGGAATCTTTGAAAATGAGTTTTCCCTAGAGGAGAAACTGGGAGAACCTTGCCATCAGCTGCCCATTTAAAGCAGGGGGTGTGTGGTGGGATGGGGTGAGAAGCCGCCACTGCAGGGCCCTGCGGTAGAGAAGCTGGTGAGACTGGTGTAGCTTCTGTGCACAGCCTTTCCACATAGGATGTCCAGGTGCTCCTGCTTGGAAACCAAGCAAGAGGAACAGCGGCTCTTCACGCCCCACCCAAGGACAATCCAAAAACCCCAGACTGGCCTGTTGCCTTCTCCCGAAGAGGTAAAGAACCATTTATGTTGACAGATAAGAGAGAAAACGTGCAAACATAACGGGTAAGTGTAGCTTGGGGGTTGATTTCACATGGGTCTTTTGCTGTCTTTCTCCTCCCACTCCTCTCCACGCGGATGCCCCATGGGCCGGCTTGTTTCCTTGGGCTGCAAGCCACGGAGAAGGGACTGCTAGTCCTCTGCAGCTCCTGGGCTTTGGCCTGAGCGATGGGAAGTCTTTCCTTCACAGCTGCCAGTGAATTCTGGGTTACCCCAAGGAGGGGGCACTGTCTGGCAGCAACTAAGAATAATCATAACGTTAAACCTAGCCGTCCCAGTTTCCTAGCCCTAATCCAGGGCTTCAACTTCAGTGGGCATCAGAAGCAGTCGGAGGGCCGGCTGAGAGACGGATCGCCAGGCCCAACCTCAGAGCTTCTCTCTGGTGACATTTTAACAAGCGCCCCTAGGTGGTGGCGATGTTGCTGTTCTGCAGATCACACTTTGAGAACCACTGCCTGGAGTGACAGGAGTGCCTGTAATAGCCGTGTGTGTGTGTGTATGTGTGTGTGTGTGTGTGTGTGTGTGTGTGTGTGTTTGCGTGTGCGCTCCTGATGAGATACTTGCCCGCACACCGTCTCATAACTGCACTTTTTGCAGTCACCGTAATACAACAATTTATGGCGTCTGCTGAGGCCAGCTTTAAAGCTCCCCACCGCGCTCGATCGCCTGCCAGTATAGTCAGAGGAAACCGGCATTATGGTGGCGGCGGGAATCTGGGGACGGACGCTCGGGCCGGGCCGCGCCGGGCTGGGCCTGCTGAGGGTCCCTGTGGAGACAGCATCTGGGTTCGCGCGGGGGAGGCCGTATGCAGGTTCTAGGTTTGGGACCTCGGCCGCCGCCGCCCCCTGCCGGCCGCCTGCCCGCGTCCGGGTCCCCCAGCTGGCAGGACTCGAGGTTTCCGGCGGCCGCGGCACAGGACGCTTCCAGTGGCGGCCCATATTTGGTGAAAGTCTTTCAGGACTCCGTCATCCAGCTCCGGGGGGCGGCGGAAGCCCTGGGAGCCGGCCTGGTGGCCGCTTTCCTGAAAAGTGTCCCAGGCGAGCCCGGCCCGGGCACAGGGGACCGCGGTGTCGCTGGCAGCCCTGGGATGCCCAGCCGTGCGACCCCGACCCGCACCCCTGAGGGGCCAGAGGCTGCCGGGGGCTGCGTGGGAGGCTGGCGCTCAGAGGGCCGCGACCCAATTGTGTCACTTTTCCCGTCCACCCCGCAGTTGACGCGTCCTCCCAGCGGGGCAGCGAGTTGCAGAGCCCCGCCAGATTTGGGGGTACGCCCAGGACAGAGGTGCGGGGCGCTGGCGCAAGGGGGCGTTTGTGCGGACGTAGCACAATCCAGAGTGTACATGGTACATCCTTTGGGGGAAAGCCCTCAAGAACCAGTGCTCCGTTGTCCCCAGAAAGATGCGCTGGAGCTGGCAGTTTGTCCTCTCCCATAACCCATTTTTCCTCTATTTCTCCTCAGGAAGTTCCCTGCAGCACTGGGCCAGCTGCTCCGGCCCTATGGACCTCCTGTATGCTTCCTTGGTAAATTAGGAAGAGAGGCCACAGGTACTAACATAGAGCAGGCTTTTCTGCACTAAATATGGAGTCGCCCTCCCCTACTAGCGACAAGATTACTTTGATGTGGTTCGCTTTATGTGGGGGGGCACTGTTTCAAATGCCTGATGCATATGGGTTCTTTTAATTGTCCACTGTCCCATGAAGCAAGTCCTCTTGCCTGCGTCCTCCTTTGCTGTCCCCTATGAAGAACCAGAGGAACAGAAGTTAGTGAGGAGCCAGGGATCACCCACCTAGCAGGCAGCAGAACTGGGTTTGGACCCAGGTCTCATACTTAACCACTGAGCTACATAGCCAGCTCTCTGTCTTTGAAGTCAAACATGCTTGTCCCATCTGTCTTGTGGGACTTTCTCTTTAGAAGAAGCTGCTACCCCCTGAGAATCTGCCTAATGAACTGGTTGTCAGAGAAGAGAGGGAACAGGTGTTGCACTTGAACATACAAGGGCCTTAGTGTGAGTTGGTTTTAGGCACCTTGGCAGGCTTTGGAGAAGATATTTAGGATGCGTGGTGGTTTTGTAACACCTCGTAAACCACGTTGCTCAGGCCGTCCCCACTTCTAGAGTAAGGCTTGGCCTGATAAGAGCTACCTACATTTGCTATAAAGTTAAAATTTCAGTATCACTTAATCCATGGTCCACCAATCTAAGAGTTTCTCAAGGAGCAAGAATGCTTTTAACTTATTTTTCCTCTCAGCTCTATTTATGAGTACAATTACCCATGTAATTGGAGGACAAGTTCTTTATTTGCTGAACCTTAGGTTTATTCAGGATGTATCATGGCACTGGTGACATAAAAAAGGGGGACTTTAACATTGAACTTCCCATAGAGAACTCTGTCAAGGTTCTTTGGTACTGTGAACATACTTCATTGCCTGAGCAGTTAGGGTTGAACTTGGGTATAAAAGGGTAAGCAAGAGTTTGATAGCAGGGGAGGACATTTGGGACAGAGGGAACAGAGCCTTAGCTATACATGACAGCTATCTACTGTGGCTAGTCTGTGTGATTCATTTGGTGTTGCTTTGTTTTGTTTCTTTTCAGGCAATTCACTTTGTAGTTCAGGTTGGCCTTGAATTCATTGTGTAGCCCAGGCTAGCCTCAAACTTTCAGCACTCTGCCTTAGCCTCCTCAGCACGGGGATGACAGAGGTACACCGCCATACCTGGCTAGGCATGGACAACAGACAGGAGAGATCATCTGGGACTTTGTGTACACGGGCTTGCCTATCACAGCCTTGGGACTTCGCCTATAGGCAGTGATGAGCTCTGTGAAGGCCCTAAGTAATGGGATTGACCCAGCTTTACCCTTGCAAGATGCAGTCAGATAACCAAATGCTACTATGCCTAACGGTTAATACCAGTTGATATTGACCTCAACAGTGAGAAGAACTGTGACAGTAGTGAGAACCATCGATGGAGGACTGAGCAGCTGCTAGGTGAACATGTAAGAAAGTTTTCTCATTTTAGATCTGGATTTTTAATGTCAACTTTTCCAATTTTTACAACATTAACAATTAATAAAAATGTTAAAATACCTTGCTAAGGGCAGGAAACCAAAGAAGACAGTGTCTGTAGAGTGCCAGCTGTGATCTCCAGACTGCAAGTCCCTAAGAAGCTCTCCTGTCCAGCATCCAGTAACCTCGGCCACCTGCAAACTTTCCAGGAAGAGCACTGTGCTCCACATTTAGTTGTCAGACTTCACATAACATAAGAATCAAGAGTTACTGCTTAACTCTTGGTTGTAGGAGTTTCTGCTCTATCAGCTGAATCAGAAAATGTGGTGTTTCCTTATTTTCTGCTTTATCCAGTCTTTAAACACTATTCAGTCTCTCCTTTCCACCTGAATAAATGTAAGCAGCTAGCACTGCCTTGGCAACATGATAGGAAACACTTTTTGTAGGGCATCTGTATCCAATGGGAACTCTATCTGTTTATTTCCTCTACCTGGCGCCTGGCCACAGGAAGCCAGGCATATCTATCTAAATCCCTTACCTTACAGAACTTCGTGTCTTGTGATAACACAGAAACATTTCACTGGAAAAGACTGGAAGGCACCTCTCCCACCCCACCCTGCAATCCATCTTAGAGACAGTTATGCAACATCAAATATAGTAATTATAAGTTACTATCAAATGACTTGGCTCCACACTCATGGAATCCAAAATTAATCTCTACCACTTGCATTTTATTTCTGGAGATACCTGTCCCTTAACTGCCCACTTAAAACCACACATACCACATTCAGAACTTACAAAGGATTTGATTTTGACGAGGAGATGAGCACACAGATAGATCCTACAGAGAATGAAGCTGTGAATTTGTACCAGCTTTTTGCAGGTCTTGGGGAGTAAGCATAAAGGAGGATCTGGCAGTTGGGCTGATTAACTGAAATAAAACATAAGACAGGTTTAATGCTCATCATGATAGCTGGCACATAGTAAGTGCTTAATAATTTATAATTATTCCTACTGCTAAGTACCATCATTATCTTAACTTTTATTACAATTAGCATAGAGCAAACTAGCTCTACTCTCTAAAGAATATCATCTATTCACTAGATTAGATGAATTCTTCTTAGAAGACCCGCAAAATTCTCTGATACATGGCTTATTGATGAAGTGATTACAGAGATCCATTGAGCCCAATTTTCTGGTGCACACTAGGGCATGGGTAGCCAAGCAAGTACTCAAACAGCAGCAGCTGGTACAGCACTGCCACGCTGCCTGTAGCCAGTGCTGGACCAGGTGAGGTTTGGGCCTCAGTTTCATCTTTAGAGTAACAGGATTGCCCCAGCTTAGGCTCAACGCTCTCCAGTATCCAAGAGTCAGCTAAGTTAAAAAAAAAAAAAAAAATTCTGTGCCTGAGAATCTGTGCTGACTGCTGGTGGGCCTTGACATTGGGTTGCCATAAGGATACTTAGGACATCCTGTGGGACCTGGGGTTTGCCTACCTACCAGGGGTTAAATAGTTAATATAGGAGATTTTAGCTGATGTTGATGATCAACCATGTATGGGTTTTATATATAAACTAAGGCTTCCCTAGAGCTTAGGAACTGGTATAAGTAGCCTTTGCTGTTAAAGTTGAGAAGAGTTTTTCCAGGGCCATTGTTTTCAGGGACAGATTGCTTGCTACTTGTTCTCTTTGAAACCTGTGTTTAAGTTTAGAAACTGAGTCTCTGGGGCTGGGGAGATAGCTCCGAGACACAAGTGCCTGCTGGGCAAGTGCAAGGTCGTGAGTTTGAACCCTGGTCCCACAAAAAAAAAAAAAAAAAAAAAAAAGAAACTGAGTCTGCATCTCCTTCATTTCCCCCAAGTGACTGACTATGAATCTATCACTTAGGCATTTTTATAGCTGTTCCTTTAGCTTGTGTTTTAAGTAATCACAGAATCCAGTGTATCAATGGCAGTTGGATAATGAGTGAGTTAAATAATGAAAAAGGGCCCTTGCCTGAGCCTGTACCTATTTCCTCTTTTAAAAAAGTGGGGGAGAAAAAGAGATGTGTCAAGACAGAGGAGGAACATTTCAGAGATTTAGAGATACCTCTATTGTTAACTTAGTCATCATTGATTTTGTTACCTGAGGCACAGCTGCCACCTCCCACGACCTGGACCTACGACTGTGGTCACCCTCACAACACTGTTACTAAGCAAAGAGCCCTACAGGCACCAGCCAGCCACACCCATGAGCCTTTCACAAGGTGTCCCTGAGACTTGGGGTGGGTGTGGGGGAGCCCCAGGTTATGGTGATAAAGAAAAAGCATAACTCAATTGGAACTAGTCCCAGGTATTTTTATTTCTCTGAAATCTGTTATCCCTTCTTGTGTGATTAAGTTTTGGCTTTTTTTTTTTTTTTTTTTGGTGGGACCAGGGTTCAAACTCACAACATTGCACTTGCCAGGCAGGCACTTTTGCCATGAAGCTATCTCCCTGGCCCCCTAAAGTTTTAGCTTTGCAAAGGAAAAGAAGAGCTGTTTTTAAACATTGATTCCTAAAGGACAAAACCAATACAGGGCTCAATGCCTGAATTTTGTTTAAAAATATTTATTAGTACATGACAGGTTTTTTCAGGCACCTGACACAGCAGAGAAACAGGCTGAAGAAAGAAGGGAAAGGGGCTTTATTTATCTTTGAGGACACAAGAGAATTTGGGGAAGATGAGGAATTCTCTGAGTTGAACAAGGGGAGGCCAATACTTTTATGGCCTTTTGCCAGGGGTGGAGTTTGAAGGGGATGTTTAGATATACCTGAGGGAGCTGATTGGTGTCTTCCTTAGGTGGTGAGAAGGGTGAAAGGAATTTGCACTCTGGACTAATTTGGAGAAGAAGGGGGAGGTGGTCTTGGGAAAATGGACTTTTGTTTTATAGGCATCCACCATATTAGATGACCACCATAATGATTTCAGCAATTCATACTAGAGCCAGAACCTATCAATACATATTTTCAGTACATTACATTTGTCACGGGGAATTGGGACAGTACCCAACACATCCTAATTCTTTTTCACTCACTGCCCCCCTCCCCCCCGCCTTTTAGTGCTTCAAACTTCTGAGGCTCTGGAGAATGCTATTTGGGAATTAATAAAGTGCAGGAGGATATACAAGGACATTGAAGATCCAAAGATGAATGGTTCAGTTTAATGTACCGAACATGATAACTGGGCTAGTCTTCATGCTAATGATGCAGGAAGAAAAAACTGATCTGGGATGGATGACCTCCATTAGGGAACCTTCAAATGATACAGGGAAAAAATTGATCTCCCAACCTGAAAAGTACCCAGGACGAGTTCGTGTTCTCTAAAACCAATGAATGAATTTTAGGAACAAATGGAGGCAATGAGCAGAATGTATTTATTGAAGGAAAGAAAGCTCCTGTCCGAGAGAGGGGCAGGAAGGGGAGTCCCAAGTGGGTGTCCCCCAGAAGCTATCTCTTTCCGGGACTTTTATAGAGGAAAACCATGTGGTGAGGCAGTCTAAAGTGAAAGCCATGGAAACTTGCTTAGGTGAGCATGAGGTGGCACAAAGCAATGGTCAACCAATGAGGTTACAAGCACTATTGCTCAGGTAATATTATTAAGTCCAGAACCAAAGGGGAAAGTGAGTCATGTAGCAAATGGGAGTAAATGCAGAACAGAACTTTATCAGGTAGTCGTCTGGTAGTATTCAGATTAATGATTCTTCTGGCACCCTCAGGGCGATAATCAGTCTCAGATGTCAATCTTTAAGGAGGTCAGCATTTGTTCCATCTTTGGTCTTTAGGTCTGGCCCACAGCAGGATTATCTGTCCCTCCCATAGTTGCTGGATATCTTGGCTTCTGTATTACTCTTTTGAGGGCCTAGCCCTGTCTGACTGCCTATAATAGTCCTATCTAACTTGGCTGCCTACAGCACTAGGTCATAGAACAAAGTGGAACAATATCTGGATTTTGACATTCGAGCTCTTGAAACCAAGGGGAGATGCAAATGCCTGAATAAATAATACAGTGTGTTGGGTTGATATTCAAGGAGCAGTGAAGGCATGTCTGAGACATGTAAATCTTGTTTGGTTTGTATATTTTGGTAAATGACAAGAATAGGTGAGTTATGCTCTAACATCTATGTTCTCTTTGAAGTTGGTAATTGAAGGTAACATGTATTTTCACGGAAGACCAGAAAACATTGAGAACTTTTGAGGAGCCTCTTAGAATGCATTGAGACCAATATTTTGGCTGCTATTGTAAATTCAATGACTATAATTCCATTGTGGGAAGAAAGAAAAGGGAAATGACATTTACAGGACAACTTCCAAGAGTCAAATGCTTTCTAGAATTATCTTACATGATGTTCCAGATAATTCTCTGTGATGAATTTTTCAACATCTTAAAAAAAAAGACTTGGGAATTACAGCTTTTAAGAAATTAAGCAACTTGCCCAAGATCACAGGAACATCTGACTTCAAGACCTGTGTTTTGCACAGGCAGGTCTACATTTCTGTGATTCCCTCCTGATTGCTTCCTGTGCTGTTTCCTATTTTTTAAATTTTTCCATTAACTTTCCATTAAATTTTTCCATTAACTCTTTCACCATAGAACTAGTTCTTTATACTTTCCTTAGCACTGTTGGATCCACTGATATTGAAGTGTTTGAGCTTTTTTTTTTTTTTTTTTTTCCGGTACTGGGGTTCAAACTTATGACCTTGCACTTGCCAGGCAGGTACTTGTGCCCCGGAGCTATCTCCCCAGCCCCTTGTTTGAGCTTTTAAAAGAAGGTGCAAACTCAAGTGAATGGGATCATGTTGCCACCATCATTATAATCAGAGAATGAGCACAAGTACAAACCTGTACTTGTAGGAAGCTGAATTAGATAGAAATATTATAGGCAGTCAGGGCCAGGCCTTCAAGGACACAAGATGGAAGACAAGGTGACTTTATAGTTTTGCGAGAGACAGACATTCCCAGCTCTGGGCCAGACCTCAAGCCAAAAGAAGAAACAAATGTAGCCACATACTTCCCTAGGAATGTGCATCAGGGATTGATAGTCTAAATAGGTATCAATCACTTTAAAAGAGCCTAAATGATTCAGTAACCCAACCCCCATCAGGAAGAGACCCTGTTCTGTATTCAAGCCCACTTGCTATGTGACTCCCTTCACCACTACCCGTATTGGCTTTAATCCACTTCACCTGAGCAATGGTGCTTGTAACCTCATTGGTTGACCATAGTTTTGTACCACCTCATGCCCACCTAAGTGAGTTTCCGTGGTTTCCACCTGAGACCCACTCCATCTCATGGTTTTGCACCATAAAAGTTCCTGAAAGAGATTGCTTCCTGGGGACCACCCACTTGGGACCCCTCTCTTGTCCCTCTCTCAGACAGGAGCTTTCTTTCCCTCAATAAATATGTTCTGCTCATTACCTCCATTAGTTCCTAAAATTCAATCTTCAGTTTTAGAGAACATGAACTTGTCCCAGGTCAGTTTGGGAGATCAGTTTTCCTGATATCATTTGAAGGTCATGCACCAGAGATCAGTTTGTTGTTTTTTTTTTTTTTCCTTGTATCATACTTACACCTACTGAGCCGGGTGTGGTGGCGAATGCCTGTAATCCTAGCACATGAGAGGCTGAGGCAGGAGGATTGGTGCAAGTTCGAGACCAGCCTGGGTTACAAAAGTGAGCTCAAGGTCAGCCTCAACTGCATAGCAAGACTCTGTCTCAAAAAGACCAAAAAAAAAAAAAAAAAAAAAAAAAACACTTACTGCCTTTCTAGGTACCATGCAGGGTGATTTAGGTAGATGTGGTTTATGTTTTTTCAAGGCAGATGACTGGCTCCATGGGAGAAATACCAAAAGAAGAATGAATTGGAGATTTTGTGTTTGAAAGACATGAGCTAAGATAGAGTATTATGGTGTAACCCAGAAGGTTGTTTTGAGAAGGGAGTCAGGTGCTGTCTAAAGACGGTGTTGGGCAAGTACATTAAAGGGTGTGTGTATGTTTGTGTGTGTGTGTATGTGTGTGTGAAATGAATGATAGGAGGTACACAATATGCAAGGGATCAAGAACAAAAATTTAGAATATCAAGCACTTTGGAAAAGAGAGGCTGAGCTCTTTTTAGCTTCTTGACCTTTTGCTAAGATCAAGTGTAGAGGCTGAGGCTAGATGGGTCTGCTGGTACCTAGTACTATGGGGCAACTTCAGGTTAACAGTTTAGTCTCACTGGGCCGAAAATCTCTTTAATAGTGAAATAGGAATAACAACATTTCATAGCTTTTTTTGGCATTCCCATATTTTTTTAAATTAATTTATTTTTTTTACATATAGTACAGAGTTTCAAAACCAGAAAAATTTAACAATGGTTATATTACATATTTTCATCATCGGATCAGTTTATTTTTTATTTTTTAAAGAATTTTTTATTTTTATTTTTATTCTTTTCCTTGTTTCAGAACTTTTTGTTTGTTTGTTTATTTATTTTTATGGCCAGCTCAGCCTGCCCTGAGGGCAGGGCTGGTGCAGCATGTGGTGCTGGGGATCGAACTTCAGTCCCTGCTGCTGCCCAAGCTTTCCTAAGCAGTTGCTTTAGACCACTGATCCATCCTGCTGGGCCCCCCATTAGATCAGTTTAGATTAATAGATATCAGTGTATAAGATTGATCAAACAGGGCCCGGAGGGATGGCTCAGTGGCCTAAAGCACCTGCTTGGGAAAGCTTGGGCAGCTTCAGGGACCTCGGTTCAATCCCCGGCACCACATGCTGCGCCAGCCCTGCCCTCAGGGTGGGCTGAGCCAGCCATGAAAATGAATGAATAAACAAACAAAGGTTCTGAAACAAGAAAAAAAAATAATAAATAAAATCAAAAAGACAAAAAAAAAAAAGTGTATTGGGCAAAAAAAAAAAAAAAAAAAAAAAAAAAAAAAAAAAAAAAAAAAAAGTTTAAAAAAAAAAAAAAAAAAAAAAAAAAAAAAAAAAAAAAAAAAAAAAAAAAAAAGTGTATTGGGCAAAAAAAAAAAAAAAAAGATTGATCAAACAATTAAACATTAACACTTTCAATAAACATTTTTGTTTTTCTTTCTTTCCTTAGCAACATCAACAGGAAGGTGAGCCATGCCCACACACTGTGTTCTTTCTAACTATTGTGAGGACAATGTGCAGTGTGTCAACTGTTAAAAAAGAAAGGCATTTCCATATTTTGGCATTTTTTTATACTGACCTGAGTTTCCAGCAAATCCCATCTCCTCCATACTGAAGTTTGAACCCAAGACCTTTATACTGAGCTGAATTCCAAGCATCTCAGACACACACTCAGTTTTCTTTTTTTTTAAGTCAGAGACTTAATAAGTGCTAAATTACCCAGGCTGGGTTAGAACTTGTGATCTGCTTGCCTCCACCTACCGTAGTGTTGGCATTATAGGCATGGGCCACCTGGTTTATGGAATTTTGATAGAATTTAATAAAATAGTGTCAAGGGTCAACTCTTTGGAAGCTGAGATGCATCCTGTAAATGTGATTAGCAGCACCAGCTCAGGATCCATGTTTCAAAGCCTTTGAACAGGAATTGGCCTATTCAGTGATAAGCAGAGAAATTTATTAATGGGCATAAGGCTCAGGTGTGGTGATGAGGATGGAAGAATTTGCTGAGCCTGAGCAAGCTTGTGGAAGTCAAGCAGAGCTAGGAAGAGTGGTAACAAACTTTTGACATTGCCATAGATTCATTGTCCTTTCTGTTATCACAGAGAATCCTGGCTCCATCTGCCTTTTCTCTGTGTTTTCTGCACTTTCTAGGTATTTGCAGGGGAGAACTCTCTGAGTCCTGGTGCAGAGGAAGTAACTAAAAAGGGCCAACTTTCATGACAGGACCACCCTGCACTGTTTGCAAGGTCTGTGTTATGGCTTAGCTCTGCTATACCCACCAGAACTCTCATGTGTTTGGAGGTGGGGCTGAGTTGGAGACGGGTCAATGGGGTCGCGACCTGGAAGAGTGTTTTCTGTACCTGGCTCTTCCTTTCTCTCTCCACTTCCTGACTGCCATTGGGTAAGCAGTCTTCCTCTGCCAAATCCACCCACCATGCCTTTTCTACCCTGGAGCCAGCCACTCTAGACTAAAACATCAAAACTAGGGGTCAGATTAAACTTATAGGTTTAGGTTGCAAGTAGAAACTTGTTCCAGTGATGGGACAGTGACTAATACAGGATGTGATCCCAAAAGCTGAAGCTAGGGAGTCAGGGGAGGAAAAGAAGGGGCATAACAAACTCAGGGAAGACTTCTAAAGTGACATCGAGTGATAGCTAGGACAATCTCCACCTCTAATTCCTATTCCATTTTCTAGTCCTTACTGTCTAGAACCAAACGGAGTGAATGAAGCCCAATGCTAGAAGTCTTATATCATGACCTACATCCCCAGGGCAGAAACATGCTCATTTGGGTTCTTTGTAAACGCCTCTGTTTTGGAAAGCCGTTTGGTGTCAGTTCATAGAAACCAAGAAGCATGCCAAGCTGTGAGTCATCCTCTATCTGCTTTTTTCCACAACACCATGGGAAAAGCATAGACAGATTGGTTCAGGTAAAAGCTGGATCCACCCAGGCTCTCAATGAAAGATGAAAACAAGTGCATTTAAGAGTGTTTTGTAAAACTAACTGAACCCCCAAAAGAGACAATAAACCTCTGTTCTTTCATTTCAACTAGAATTTGAAGTCTTGTCTTAGTTTAATTAAGCCTCCAGACTCTCCCATAGTTATATATAACAATATATAACAATATAACCTTTATAACAATATAACCTGTTATGGATAACAATATAACCTTTTAGATTTCTAGAGGGTCTAGAAATTTTGCCTTTTAAAGCACATTATGAAATAGTAGCACCAGGTATATAGATGTGGTCTCTGACTTTGAAGACAGTAAAGTATCCTGGCAAGAGCTGGGCTAAATACTATACTTCGTAGGTATAAATACTGTTCAGCAGGTGGCTTTATAAAGGGATAGGATACAGAGTCCACCCCAGGACACCCCTGAACATGGCTTCACACTAGAGAGGAAGTCGTCTCATCACACCAGATGTGCTGCTCTTGAGCTACCTATCAATGCTTTCTTTGCAATCCTTGGAAGATCAGGCTACATTTTTCTCTGCCTCCATTTAATGGAGTGTCCTTAGGACATAGTGTCAGATGAGCCCTGAACATCTTCTATAACCATCTCATGTATAAAATATACATGAGAATCTGTATATTTTAATTGAAAAGATCTTTCCATTTTGTAAGAAATCCAATCTTCCTCATGTTTACAGCCTACAGTAAACTTGTATGTTTCAGTATTCTAATGATAGCTAATACACTTAAGAATTATAGTTTTGGCCTGACTTGATATGGGTGCATGATGAAACTCGAAGTGTCTGTTATGTAACTTCAAAAAGGAACCTAGTTATTAGAAGTCTTGTCACAGTGGAAGTGGTTAAGAAGGAAAAGCATATTGGGTAAAAGGAACATATTCCGCTATGTGACATTTAGTAGCCTTTAAGAGTACTGTTTAATTTGATCCCACCATTATTCATGGTATGCCATCTAATTTTATGTTTTTTCTTCTGTTTTCTATGGGTTAGTTTTCTCTTCTGTATTGTTTTAAAGATACTGTTCATCAGTTCTGGCTTGTATAGTTTCTGAATGGGAATATATTGACATCTGAAAATGTGTTCTTCTCTTTGCAATATATCTTTTCTGTAGCTGCTTATAGGAGTTTTTCTTTATTACCAGTTTTAAGCAATTTAGTTGTGCTGTGCACTCCTGCAGTTTTCTTAATTTTTTTGGTGGTTTATTTTCTAGAATTTGTGCATTTTAAATTTGCTTGAGAATTATTTTTTAATTAGTTGATTAATTAATTAATTTTACACTACTGAGGATTGGACTTAGGACCTTGTACTTGCCAGGCAAGAGCTCAAGCTGTTATTCTGATGGGTTTTCCTTTAAATGTGATCTGTTTCTTTTCTCTAGTAGCTTTTGGTTTACTGTTCCTGTGCTGAATTTCTGGGATCTTGATTATTATATGTCTGGGTGTGATTTTAATTGGATTGATGTTATTTGGAGTTCTATATGTTTCAGTTGCTGGAATGCCACATTGTTTCCCCATATTTGGGGAGTTTTCTGCTATTCTGCCCATATTCTGTTTGTACCATTTGTATAGGTTCCTTCTTTCTCATTGATGCCTATTAGTCTTATGCTGTTCATCTCTGCATCATCTTGCAGATGTTGAATTATTTTCTCTTTCATCCTAGTTGTTTTTAAGAGATCTTTTCTTATCTCTTGGTGCTATGGAGTCTTTAAGGTCTGAAAGTCTATTCTCACTTTCATTGAAATGGTTTTGCCAGCTAGTGATTGAGATTTTAAGTTCCTGTATAGCACTTTGAATCTGCTTCATACATTCTATTACTTTCCTATATTGCTCATTCAAGGATTTCATCATTTTTCTGTTCTCTTTTTTTTATCAGTGTCTTCTTTAGAAGCACTTAGTATTTCTTTCACTATAGTTATCATTTCTTTTTTGACCTCAGCAATTATTTCTGATCTGATTTCCTCTATACCTATCTGTAGTTGTTTCTTTACTTTGGATGCTATTATTTCAGAGATTTCAGGTATGTGATTTATAATTTCTTCTATGCTATTGTCTGCTGTATTTGTTCTGGATCGGCTTAGGGCCTGAGACTGCATTTTGCTCCTTCTCTTTGTCATTTCGTATAGGCCTGCCTCCTGACCTTTGGTGTAGAGCTTTGGTAGAGTTCTTACCTGAGCAACAGGTCCAGAGCTACCAAGTTCCAACTCATCCAGGTGGGTGTGGCTTGGATCTGGCTGCTGAGCTCCATTTCTTCTTGCTGCAGCCCTGTGTATCAGAGATGAACCTGCTGTGCCACTCTGGCAAGATGTTCTGCCCCTGGATCAGCTGTGTGGATCTTGTCTCTAGGCTCTTTGCAGGGAGTTTGCCACAGTCTTCCACACTGGGCCTGTCTGATGGATGAAGTTCCACTCACATGCAAGGCCTTTTTGCTGGGTCAAATGAGTTTCCTTCAGGCACGGGGCATGGCCAGGCCTTGTTGCTGGGTTGAGTGAGTTTCTGGTGCGCCCCAGGCCATCTCATTCACATGCTGGGCCTGGTTGCTGGGTCATATGTATGGCTTTAATTTAATTTAATTCTTTTATTTTTGTATTTTAGGGAAGCATCTACAGGGTGTACAGGATTGGACTCATAGAGATCCACCTGTTTACAGCCTCCCAAGAGCTGGGATTACAGGTGTGTGCCACCACGCTGTCTCATTTGCCATCTCAGCATGCCCCAGAAGCAGTGCCAGCATGACAGGCCCAAAGTATATAGAGGCTCTGCGGGGACCCTCAGTCTTGAATTCTCTCTGCACCAAGGCAGTGTTCACTGGGAAATCATGCTGACCCAGGGCTTCCTCTGTGGTCTCCTCCACTCTTTCAAGGGACTGTGGCTGCATTTCCACAGATCCTGCATAGGACTTCTGGTCAGGGATTTTCCAAACAGTGGAAACAAAGTGAAATTACTTGGCTAATCAAGAGGAAAGAATGAGAAACCAAAACCAAAACAAAACACCCTTTCCCAAAGTACGACAGAAAAGCCCTTCCCACCAGCCTTCCATTTGCCCTGTGAAGCTAACATCAGTAGACCCTCAAACAGC
>PVJA010005793.1:0-77021 GCA_004027025.1 Myocastor coypus | reverse complement strand
TCTGTAGAATGATTGTGAGGACAATATGCAATATGTCAACTTTCAAAGAAAAGAAGGGGGAAAAGAAAAAAAAAAGTAATGTGGATTTAGAAAGGTTAATGTTTAAGTGTTTGATCAATCTTATATACCTATATGTATTAATCTAAACTGATCTGATGATGAAAATATGTAATATAACCATTGTTAAATTTAAACAATACAAAAATTGAAAAAAAATAAAAATAAATGATAGATGTACTCAGAAAAAAAAAGATTAGAACAGAAATTAATGAATTAGAGAAAAGGAAACAATACAAAGAATAAGTGAATTGAAGAGTTCTTTGAAAGAATAAATAAAATTGATAAACTCTGAGCCAAGCTAATTTAAAAAAGGAAAGAAAAAACACAAAGTCATGCAGTAGGAATGAAAAAGGTGAAATCACTACAGATTCCATAGAAATTGAGAAGATCATCAATACCTACCTCCAAAATCTTTACTCTCACAGTATGGAAAACACAGAAGAAATGGACAATTTGCTAAATACATATGAAATTCCAAAGCTGAATCAAAAAGATATGCAAACTCTGAATAACCCAATAATAGGAAATGAAATTAAAAATATAATTTTTAAAAAACCTACCAACAAAGAAAAGCCCAAGTATTTCTTTGGATGCAATTATTACTCTGATTCCAAAACTAGAGAAAGATCCAACTAAAACAGAGAATCACAGAGCAATCTCTCTAATGAATATAGATGCAAAAATCTTTAGTAAGATAGCAGCAAATGGGTGCAGTAGATCATCAAGATTATATATCACTACCAAGTGGGATTGATCCCAGGAATTCAAGGATGGTTCCACAATGAATTCCAAGTCTTTCCTGTATTGTTCATTCACTGTTTCCTTCATTTTTCTATTCTCCTCTATTTTTTTATCTATGTCTTCTTTAGCTGTGCTGAGCAACTCTTTCATGACTGCTGTCATTCTTTTTGACTTGCGAGATTATTTCTGATCTTATTTCTTCTATACCCTGATGAAATTTATTTCTTTACTACAGTTGCTGTCATTTGAGAAATTTCAGGTGTGCGATTTCCAAGTTCTTGTGTATCTTTTTCTTCTGGATTTGTTCTGGGTGGGCTGGAAGATTAAGATTACCTTTTGCTTCTGTGTTTTAGCATTTTTGAAGCTCCTCCTTATCATCCAGATTTAGCAATGGTGGGAGAGTGGTGAGGCATGTGTCAGTAAGGTTTTTATTACAGTGGGGAGCATGGTAGGACTCACCAATCCTGTAACCATTAGTGGGGGTGAATAAAGCTTCAGTGTAGGTGACAGGTTTTGGCTGGGTTCACCAGGATCTCATAAGCCATCCCAAATCCTCTTAAGCTCTTAAAAAGGGTGGAGCAATGCCAGTACAAGTTCCACACTTGCATGCTGGGGGACCAAGGGATACAGCTCCTCAGAGTTCCTGAAGCTTCCCAGAGTCCTCCACAATTCTTAAATGACACCAGGAAAGCCCCATGCCTGCACATGCTGGATCTACATATCACAGCTCTCCAGAGTCCCATAGGCTGATCAGGGCCCTCCTAAATTCTTAAAATGTTGGACCAGCACCACAACAAGTTCCACACCTGTGGCTAAGATCAGAGCTTGCCAGAGTCCTTCAAGCCACCCAGAGTCTTCCACATTTCTTAACTGGCACCAGCAAAGCTCCTCACCTGTGTGCCTTGGGCCAAGAAATCATAACTCTCCCTGGTTTTTATTCTTTATATATGATAATTAACTTTGTAAGATCTTATAAATTTTTTAAAAAGATCTTAAAAATTAATTTGGTGCTGGAAAAGTGAAAAAGGAAATGGCAAGGGGGAAAGGAAACTGAAGTGTGTTGTGTATATGTACTAATTCCCTACAGGCAATGTAACCATATGTACTACACATGTGCTAATAAAAGCCAAAAAAGCAAAAGAAAAGGAAGCACCTCTCCTAAACACCTGGGAACTTAAAGACAGTGAACTTGGATAATAAACACAAGTAAATTCATCAAGGACTTTTTATGGTAGATGTAGAACAGTGTGCTGAGAAGATAGCAGTCCCTGCCTCCTACACTCTGCCCTCACCCTGGGATGTCTTCCTATCTGTTTCCTATTTATAGCTTTACTTCTCTGGGCTGTGCTGTACTTCATACCATGGAACCAGTTCTTATTGTCTTTGATTTCCAACATCCAGGGCATGATATACATTAGATGTAAAACAGTAGTACAGAGGAAGGGAATAAAATGTCTAAACTCTAAATATAATACAATTATCGGTTAAATTGTGTCCCCTTAAAAATATCAAGCTCCTAAGCCCCAATATTGGTGAATATGGCCTTATTTAGAAACAAAGTTGGTGCAGCCGGGTGTGGTGGCTCATGCCTGTAATCCCAACACTCGGGAGGCTGAGGCAGGAGGATTGGTGCGAGTTTGAGACCAGCCCGGGCTACAAAAGTGAGCTCAAGGCCAGCCTGAGCTGCATAGCGAGACCCTGTCTCAAAAAGACAAAAAAAAAAAAAAAGAAAGAAAGAAAGAAAGTTGGGGCCAGGGAGATAGCTCAATGGAATCATGCTTGCCTGGCAAACTCAAAGTCCAGAGTTCAATCCCTGGTACTGAAAAAAAAAAAAAAAAGAAAAAGAAACAAAGTTATCTTAGTCCATATTTTCATGTTATAACAAAATACAAGAGGCTAAACAATTCATAAAGGAAAAAGGATTATTAAGTTCATCATTCTGGAGGTCCAAAAGCATTGTGTTGTTGTCCTTGGAAATGTCCCTCAGGCTTCTTCACAGCATGAAAAAGACACAAAAATGAAAGGGATGGTGTGCAGAAGAGACAATGCATGTGGGGTATCCTTGATTTATAACAACCCACACTCATGAGAACTAACTCACTTCACAAGACCAACATTAATCCATTCTTTGCATGGTGCAGCCTTGTCCTCACTGCCTTTCAGAAAGCTCCATCTCCTGAAATCCTACCACTTCTCACGATCGCCATTCTGGAGACCCAGCTTCCAGCATGTGAACCTTGGAGACACAGTCAAACACATCCAGACCATAGCAAGGGTCTTGGCTGATAACTAAGCTGAGGTCTTTCAGTGGCCCCCAATCCAGTCTGTGTGTGCCCCTATGAAACAGCGATACAGAGAACCATGGTCAGGGGAAAAACACGTAAAGTCACAGGGAGAAGGCCACCTATGAACTAAGGAATCTGTATGGCTCCTCAAGCTATAGGTGGTACATAGACAGTCTCCCTCATCACCTGCAGAAGGAACATACTCTCTCAACACTGACCTTGGGCTGTCAGCATCCAGAGCTATGGGCAAGAGAATTCTGCTATTGAAGCCACCTCATTCGTAGTATGTTGTTAAGCAGCTGTGGGTAATCAGTATTTACAGAATACACAGAAATCCTGAGTTATAAATACATGCCTTAAAGGCACATGTTTCCCTTCGTTCATTCTTTCATTAAATTAACATTTACTGTGCACCATCTGTGTGTGTGTAGCTCTGTCTGAGGCAGTAGTCATGGCACATTGCTCATGCTTCCAGCTTTATATCTTAGTTTTATCAGTTATTCTCTCTGTCTCTGTCTCTGTCTCTCTCTGTCTCTCTCTGTCTCCCCCCCCCCATTTTTCAAAAGGAGTCCTCTGACATTTCTGTATTCACTCTCCTTTTTTGGTAAAATGAGCTCTTGATTTCAACACTCCTTCCTATATTCACGTTCAAAAGAAGAAACCAACCTGTCCCTCTGGTTTCCCCTGTCTTTGCTGCTACAGTTAAGCGGTTAGAAACTGAAGCTACCTCTTACCAAGGCCCAGATTCCCTCCCTTACCTGAGACCTTAACTAAGTCTCTTTCTGGGAGACCCTAGCTTAGATATGCTTAAAACATCCCTGGTGGCTTCTAATGTAGCCCTGGGTTGAGAAGCTGCTGCCAAGCTAACAATAACAATAGTGCTAACATTCTTATAATTTTTAAAAGGTTACAAGAACTGTTCAAAATGACAGCCATATATTGGGGGGGATTAGCCATATATTGTTTAGTGACAGGAATACATTCTGAGAAATGCATTGTTAAGTGACTTTCTGAATAGTGCTTACAAAAACCTAGATGGTCTAGGTCAGTCACCCATTGAGACCTTTTGATGGAGCCAAGAGACATAGTAGATACAAAGACAGATGAAGCTACTGCTGGCAAAACATGCCGTGCTGTTGCATAATAAACTTTTTTAATAAATAAGAGTATGTTACATATTGGTGATTTTAAAGTACAGTACAATAAACATGAAAACCAGTAATATGGTTCTTCATTGTCATGATCAAGTGTTAGATACTGTGCATAGTTGTAGATACTATGTTCTTATACCATCTACAGTAGCATCATATCATAGGTGAATCTTTACACCAGCTTCATCACAAACAAGGGAATAAGATGTGCCCCAATGGGGTCAGCCAGTAAAAAATGTTCACCTCCATTATCACCCATGACTCCTCTGTGGCATAAGTGATCAGGGATGACTGAGATATTCATCTAGTGCATACTCTGCTCACATTTATTGCTTTGACCCTCACACTCATCCCATCTGGCAAGTTCTTTCTGTGTCTGTTCACTAGTGAGAAAAGTGAGGACCAGGGCTGGAACCCAAGCTTTTCCTGGGGTTGGGAGCTAGAAGGCTGGCTTTACCATACACAGAGGACCCCTGGGCATCAGGTAACCTAACCTCTCTTGTCTTCTGCTCTGGCTTGACAACTTCTCCCGGGGCTCACCCCTGAGGGAAGTTCTGCTTTGTGACCCATCCCACTTGGGGCCCTTTGTATTATTTCACAGCACAGAACTGCATGGGACTGAGGACTAGTTAGTTTTAACTTACGTTTTTGGTAGTGGAAAAATGCTATTTAAAGAATTTCTTGTATGTCCTTCCCTTGTGTATTTTTCAAAAGAAGTACTATATTCAGATACCAACCAATAAATTGTCACACAGTGGATAATGATATTCCAACTACATTCATTATAAGGTTTAATTAAAGTAAATTTGCACGGGGGAAAAAAAAAAAAAAGAACTGCATGAGAAGGCTATATCCCTAGGGAAGACATGGAGACAGCTCCCTGGCAAGGGACAGCACAGTGTAATGATTTCAACCGCAGGCTCAGGGAGGGGAGTTTTGGTGCAGACCCCAGCAACTGCCTGCCAGTAGAGGGCAACCTGGGCAAAATACCTAATTTACCTGGGCCTCATAATTTGCCCTTATGAGTAAAATGGGGATGGTACTAAAAAAAACACCTGTTTCAAATGGTTGTTGTGGGATTAAGCAAATTAATACAAATAAAGTGCTTCCAACAGAGCCTGGAAGGCTGTTGAGGCTATGTGCACTTGCATTACTCTCCTGGACACCGAAATATGGTTTCCATGCTGTAGCAAATAACCTCCATCTGTCCCTTCAGACCTTCTCCTCAAACCAAAGGACTGCTGGGTCAAAGAGCTCTTTGTTCTCCTGCTTCCTGTTGCACTCAGCCATCAAAGCATACTGCAAGGGGTGAGGACACAGGTGTGTGCTCAGGGGACGTTAAGGGCCATGTTATCACCTTGTCTTCTTCTCCGCCATGGCATTACAGGGGGTGGCTGTCTCCCTCTGTGGAAAGTAGCAGTTTGATGTGCCTAGCCCTCTCTGCATCCAGGTGCTGAAGCCTACTGTACTTCTTCTCCTATTAGTCCTTGGTTAGGGTCCCCAGCCACAGCCAAGGCCATTTCACTATCATGGATTCTCTTCAGCTTCCATCCTGTTTGGGAAAAACTCTTGTCCTATACTCTGTAAGTCAAGGGAAGGATGTCACCTCTCTTCTCCCAGGACACTCTCCAATCCTTATGGCCTATCGGGCTTTTGTCAGGAGCTCACTGGGCAGCCTTCGTTGAGACAATGCACTCAGAACTGCATATATCACAAAGCACTGATGTGATACTCCAGAGAACAATGTGAAACCTTTCCAGCAGTAAGAAACCCAATGCCATTGGGGAAAAGATAGCGAGACTGTCAGAGAAGTCAGTTTGGAGGAAAAGATAAGTTTCTGGCTTCTCCCTTTACATGCCCTTGTCACGGTTTATGTCTAGATGTCTCCTCAGAGCCTCATGCAGTCATGGAGGAAGGGATTTTTTCAGCGGTAGCTGAATCTAGAGTTTGTGATTGATTCGTGGTCCAATGCTAGGATCAAGGCTGTGAGCGCTACCCCTGCCCTAAGGCAGGCAGCCTGCATACAATATAAAAGACAGAAAGAAGCTTGTCTCCTCACTCTAGTGCTTGTTGCTTTGCTACTTTCTGTCCACCATGACTGTCATCTACCAAACCAGCCTATATGGAACCAGCCAGCCAATTAGGAACTGAAACATCTACAAACTGTGAGCTACATAAGCCTTTCCTCCTTCAACTTTGGGTATTGGGTATTTTGTCCCAGCAATGGGAGAAAAATGACTAATACAGCCCTGTAACATTTTTTAGTTCCCCTAGGGAAGGAAGCCTGGGACCAAGTCAGGCCCAACTTGAAGGGAACAGTTTTTCATTCCTGCTTCCAGCCTTCTCTAGGAGTGGTATAGAAGGACATGACTTCCTGGAATGTGCAAGCTCTTCAGGGCCTGGGAATCTAGGGTAGCTAGATACACTGCAGACAGCTGTGGCTCTGAGGTCAGGCCAGCTGCTCTGACTTGAAGATCAAAGGCCCCCTGGAGAAATTATGGGGAATTGGGAGAATGAGGGTGCAGGACTTCCCTGCTTGTTCAAGAAAGCCAGTAGGGGTAGAATAAGTGGGAAGTGTTAAAGATTTCTGTCCCAAATTTCTGTCCCATTTAACACATCTCCTCTACTCTCCCTGCACATCTTGCTCTTCTCTCTCCTTCCTACCCCTCTCCCAAAATCCCTTCCCAAACTTTATGTCCTGTATCTTGTCTCCATATGGCCTTACAGAGAGCAATTTTATATGCTACTATCATCTCTGCATTCAATATCAACATCACCTTCAGGAATCTGAAAAACCATTATATGGGGTACATAGTACATAGTACATATTAGTAAACGGTGCAGTCCTCCAGCTACCAAAAGATGGATAGAGGCTATAGCATCGGTAATGATTTTTGTATATAGTAATGATGAAAAGCCAACATGATAGAATATTGCTTAGAGTTATAAAATATTCATGACAATAATATTATTACTAAGTAAGCCTACTATACAACATTTTGGGTATTTCTGCTTCTTCAGCTGCCACACTAAAAGCTTTACCTGCACTTATTTCTAGATACTTCCACCAAACCAGGCACCATTCTAAAATCTTTGTTTATATCTTATTTAATATTGCAGCAAGGCTGTAGAGTAGGTGTCATTTCTCTGCCACTGACCAGGAAACTGTCACAGACTCAAGACATAGAACTATTTCTCAAGAACACACACCTGCTGAACATATTCAAACCCAGATCTTCTGAACTCCAAAGCCAAGTGTTCATAATCTCGATTACCAGAAAAAGAGGCTCCAATGAAATGTCCTAAGTATTCCATCATTACAAGAGAGAGCAGATATTTTTCAATTGGGTGAGTGAACAGGAAGACAGTTGGGAATGAAGACAGAGCAAACAGGCAAAGTTAATAGCTAGTAAACAACTCAGTTTTGGAAAGCCAATAAAGCTCATGGGTAAATGACATATAGGTTGTGTTCTTGGGGTTGGAAGGCCAATTCTTTTCTAGTTACATCATTAATTTGTTGTAATGTCAATAAAATTCCCACTTAATAGATGGGAGAAGATCTTGATGAAGTAAGTCAAATTAGTTTGGGAGAAAAATGTGCTCAAGAGATGCCCAAAACTGTCCAAGAAATTAAACAAAGAAAGCAGCTCAATTTCTCCTTCATTCTCTCAGTAGATTTTTAATGAGCTTCTATTATTACAAGACATGAAAGATGAAGTTACAATTCTTGTCCTAAAGAAGCTTATAGTCCAGAGGAGGTGGACAGTGTATGACTGATTTATAGCACAGTGCTGGAATTAATGGTGCTGGGATTAAAGGTGGGTGATTGCTGGATTAATCCACTGATTGGGTTGTTTTGGCATGGCACTAATCCCAAACTGGTCAAGGGAAAGAAAGAGCTCTCTCTCTCTCTCTCTCTCTCTCTCTCTCTCTCTCTCTCTCTCTCTCTCTCTCTCTCTCTCTCTCTCTCTCTGTTTCTACCTTGCCATCTTGCCAGCCAATTGTGTACCAAAATTTCTACAAACTGTGAGTGAAATAAACCTTTCCTCTTTTCACTTTGGGTATTGGATATTTTGTCTCATGAACAAGAAAAGTACTAAGTTGTCAGAAGAATTTTAGACAAATTGTTGGTCCAACAAGCTGTCCTTCTGCAGGCCTTGCCATTGCTCCAACCTGGGCTTGAAGGGTGGGTAGATTTGGTAATTTGCTCATGAGAGAAGTCCCAGCAGAAAGTTCATCTTAGGATAAAGCTAAAGTCACCTCCATCAAGTCAAACATGCTCATGAAGGATGCTGTGAAAAGACAAATTGGGAACAATTAAAATGCCTATCAACAGGGAACTGGCTAAAAATAATTATAGTCCATCCATATAACAGGATGTCATTTCATGATTAAAAACAATGAGGTAAATCTTTATAAAGAGAAAGATGCAGAAGATTAACAATATGATATTAGTGTTTTATTTCTAAAAACTATATTTAAAACATTGGTATTTGTAGTGTATGTATCTGTGCATGTGAAAATCAAGTTGCCTAGTTTGAGTCCCATATTTTTACATTGTCAGCTGTGTAGTGTTGAGAAAGTTACTTAAGCTTTCAATGCTCAAGTTTTCTCATCTATAAAATAGGAAATAATTATAACTTCTGTAAGTGGTTATTTTAAGAAGTATCAAAATACACAGTACTCTTAGAATAATATTAAATGCTCAGAAACTGGTAGATGCACCAACATAGTCATTATCATTGAATTATAATCAACATTACCACCATCACCATCCTCAGCAGCAGCAGTAGCAGCATGCATGGAATCAAACATTAAAAATTAAGTAAAAACACACTGTGTTTTTGCCAGTGTCTCTAAGGGAGTGGGTTGGAGTGGAGATTGATTGTATTATCACATTTTACTTTATGTGCATCAGTATTTTTATAATGTATGTGTTCTATATTGGTCATGGCTTGGGTCTACATATCCCTCCAAAGCCTCATGCAACCACAAACAGGGCTTTTTTTTTCCCAAGCATCTGATATGTGTGACACTGCAATTGATCCATGGATCAAGGGCCCCAGGATTGTGAGTGTTACCTACTAGGTAGCATGGGTAAGAAATGAGATAGAGCTGGGGGCTGGGGAGATGGCTCCGTGGTATAAGCGCCTGCCTGGCAAGTGCAAGGTCATGAGTTTGAACCCTGGTCCCGCAAAAAAAAAAAGAAATGAGATAGAGCTGTGGTAACCCCTTGTTGCTTTTGCTATCCTCTGCATGCATGCACTGCTTGTCCTCTGGAAAGCCTGTCTGCAATCCAGCTTGCCTTGGCGCCAGTCAATTATGATCTGAAACCTCTCTAAACTGTGAGCTAAATAAATCTTTCCTGCTTTAATTTTGTGTGCTGAGTATTTTGTCTCAACAATAAGAGACAAGTAACGAAGACAATACTAAGCAGTACAAGAAATTATGAGATCCTTATACCTCTGAGTACATAGGAAAGCTTATTAGGAAGGAAGAAGAAAGGAGAGCAGATGGGCAGAGAGAAATAGAGATGAAGTCCCCAGAGAGTAAGCAATGAAGGGAGTGGCTCCAGAAGCTGGACAGACGCTGCTCCCCATCCCATAAGGCAAAACAGTGATTTGTTTATAGAGTCATGCTGTGTTCTTACAAAACAAACCGTCTTCCTTTAAAAAAAAAAAAAAAAAAGAAAGAAAAAGCTAGCACACATTGTTTTTTGTGATTTGCTGCTAAAATGTCCTGACCAACACAAATAGCTGCTTGCTATAGTTTAGATCTACATCTCCAAACGTCTCTCGTGCCCAGAGATGGAGCTTTGGAAAGTGACTGGATTCCGCAGGCCACTAACCTCATAGGTGGGTCAATCCATTTGGAGGGTTCATAGCTTAATGGGCTGTTAGGAGGTAGAGCCTAGTTGTTGGAAGTGGACCACAGAGAGACTGAGGAGGGGACTGTACATGTATGTTCTCCACAGACCTTTCCCTTCCACAGCCCTCTTCTGGCTCTTTCTACTTTGTGGCTGTCATGCTGTTCTTACTTTGGAGACAGCAGCCATGGACTGAAACCTCTGAAACTGTGATGCTCTTTTAGGCCTGTGTGTAGAGTATTTGTCCCAACAAGGAAAAGGTAACTTAAACCCTGATGACATTTTTTTAAATAATCTACGTAGAAACAAATAATTATAAATTGAAGCACAGAGGCACCAGTTTTCATCTATTGAACAGACTGTTGATGGGGAGGGGAAACAGTATCAATTTATATAGTGCTGCTGAGGCCATAGGTCTGGTCAACTTTTGCAACAGCAACTATCATCCATGGACTCACTGGTCTTAGAATGGGAAATTCTTCTCAAGAATTTTCCTAAGAAAATCTTGAACCAGTTTACAGAGATAGAAGTTCAATGATGATGATGACATTGATTATAATGGTGAGAAAATTATATGCCACCTAGGTGTTCATTCGTAGATGAAAAGCAAGTGACACACCATGGCAGACAGTAATCCCCATGATCCTTGGCTCCTGTTTCCAGGCCTCTGTGAAATGTCATCTTTTTGAGTGTGAACAAAATCAGCAATTTGCTTCTAGTCAATAGGATTCTTTCATAGTGAATAGGTATCACTTCTATAATGAGGCTACAAATGGTTATAACTTTCATCTTGCTAGCAGGTCCTCTGTCTTTCTGGCTTTGAGGAAGCCAGGTGCAAACTTGGGAACAGCATGATCAAAGGAAGGAAGTTATAGGACTTCCTTCAGGGTAGCACAAAAGTGGTGCCTCAAGTCTGTTTTTCCTATGTTGAAAGGGAATTTCCCAACCCTGTCACCTCATTGGTCAAGCCGGTCACATGATAATCATTAGCCACAATGCAACTTAGGGAAGCTACTGTCTGACTTTTCAGCAAAGGGAGTTGGAAATCATTACCATGAATATTACTGCTCTTCACACCTACCTGGACCATGGACGGTCTTCTTTGGCTGGGCCATGAGCTCATCACTTAACACTCAGCACCAAAATTTTTACCTTGGCTGTACCCTGACATGGCCAGGCTTTCGGGGTAAACCAGACTGACTCTTGAACCTGGCATTACCTTTATTCTGGATTATTATTCTCCTAGATGAGTTTCTTACGTGTCAGTCACCATGTTCTCACTGTGTCATAACTGTTTACTCTTATCCTTGATTCAAGAGTTGGCTAATACTTCCTACTTCATGTATTAGTTTGGTTCTCCAGAGAAACAGGATCAATAGAATATATGGATTGTGCATGCATATGTGTGTGCACATTTGTGTGTATGCATGTGTGCAGAGAGAGACACAAAGACAGAGACAGATGTTCATTTTACAGAATTGGCTCATATAGCTAAGGAGGATGTGTGCCCAAAAATCTTCAGAGCAAGGTAGACCAGTAGGCAGGGGGCCCAGATAAGAGCTAATGATGCAGGCCAAATCCAAATTCTGCTGGCAGAATTCCTTCTTGCATAGGGAAGGCCAATATTTTTATTCTCTTCAACTGATTAGCTAGGTCCACCTGTGATATGGAAGGCAATCTGTTTTGCTCAAAATCCACTAGTTTTATTGAAAATTTCATCCAAGAACACAATTGTGGAAACATCCAGAATAATGTTTGATTAACCATCTAGGCATTGTTTTCCATAGAATGAAGTTAACTCAGCCTTTGCAAAGCATTCAAGTGCCACATCTCTTCTTTCTCCTTCTCCTGGGTGCATTATACATCATCTAGGTCCTACAACTGTAAATGACATAGCTGCAAGGGCTAAGTAGTAGTAATTTTCCCAAAAGTGAAAATTATGGTTAATCAGGGACATGAATCTTACATGCCTCTGTATTCATCTGTTTTCATCACTATCATGAACTACTTAAGGCGGGCTAACTTAACACACAGAAGAGGTTCATTTGGCTCAAAGTTCTATAGGTTCAAGGTCATGACCAAGCGTCTTCTCAGCCCTGATGAGGACCTCAGAGTAAACAACAGAAGTATATGCTAGGGGAAGCGATCACATTAACAAACAGGAAACACGAATCAGACTGAAGTCCTACAATCCCTTGCAGAACTACATCCCTAATAGACTTAAACACCTGCTGTATGCCTCATGTTTTAAAAATTTCTACCGCCTTTCCTGTTGCCAAATTGAGGACCACACCTCCAGCACATGAACCCTTGGAAGGGTTCAAAATATACCACTGTTATGGTTTATGTCTAGTTTCCCCCCAAAGCCTCATGTAGTCATTGGGCAGGGACTTCTAGAGTTTGAGACTTGATCCATGATACCTGGGATTATGGGTTTCAGTACTGATGGCATTATGGGTCGAAGTACTTCTGGGATTATGGGTGTAGCCTAAGGCGGGAGCTAAGGTGGAGAGCCTGAATGTAATATAAAGAGAGACAGAGAGACAGACTCGAGCTGTGCTGTTGCTCTCTGCTGCCCTGTTTGGTTGGCTACCTCTGCCACCATTTTGTTGCTGTTCCACCACCATGAACTGGATGTTCTCTGTTCTGTTCCACTCAGCCTTGGGCCAGCCAAATATGGACTGAAACCTCCACAAACTGTGAGCTAAGTAAACCTTTCCTTCCTTCATTTTGAGTGTTGGGTATTTGTCCCAGTAACGAGTAAAAAGTAACTAAGACAACCACTTTCCATGCTTTGTCTCTGCCTGCCTGGACTATCCCTCGACATGAAAATCCTATCTATGTTTACATATCTGCTATAAGAGTTACTCCCTTCCCGCCCTCCATGTCAAGTTGAATTGCTCCCTATCTGCAGGCCCTAAAATCGACTTTACTAATAGTGTGAACCAGGATAAAAGAGTACTTAAAGTAGACATTTGTTTGAGGAAGCCCTTTGACTGCAGCCAGAAACTTGGACAAATTTCTCTGCACTTCAATGTCTTTCTCTAAAGGAAATATGAATATCTGCCTTGTGAAATGTGGTGAGAATTATTTGAGATAGCATATGCAAGAACCCAGCACAGTATGCAGAAGATAGTAAATATGCAACAAATGATGCCGTTCCTTCTTGTTAGCTAGAACTGGTACCTTGCAGAATTGCAGAAATGATGCAGAAACTGCCAAGTCTAGGTTCCCCACATAGCATTGAAGAGGCCTGAGCTATTTGTATCATCAGGGATACGCAGCCCTCAGACCCTGTCAGCATCTCTCTCCAGAGTCACAGCACATGATGGCCAGGAAATCCCACACTCACCCATCCTAACCACAGCCTCTGGTGTCCTGCCACAACCCAGAACCACCATGGAGCCTTCACAGAAGTGAAGAGCAGAAATAACCAATGAGACAAAAAGACAGACAGCTAGTTTTCACTGGAATTTTCCATAAAGCACTTCATACTATGTTTTCACTATAGTATGTCAGCCATTATTTTCATTATTGGCCTTGTGGTTTTTGTGGGGATTTTTTTTTTCCAGTTTCAAGCAATCAGACTCAGTAGAGATTACGCATTCCCAAGAAAGCACATCTTTTTTTTTTTTTTTTACAATCTTATTTCCTTTATTTTAAAGAGAATAAAAACTAAAAACCATCAAAAATAATACAGAATTTCAAAACAACATGATAGGAAATCAACAGTGGTTGTTATATGGCTTATTGTTAGCTAAGAAAACACATTTCTTAAACAAAATTTTTTTCCTGTTTTAGTCAAACAGTGGTTTGGGATTCCTCAGAATACAAAGGTTCTTGTACTTTCTCTTGCAAAAAGCTTCTTAGTACCAACTCAGAGCCAAAAAAAAATTTGGGGTTCTTAGGTCTCAAAGCCATTTTACCAGATAGAATCCCCAGTTGTGATTATATCTAGCAAAGATGATGAAAGTGCTTTATAGCTTCTTCAAAGATTTTTGGATCTAGTACAGAACCGGTCATTTTCAGAGCTAGAAAAAGGTGCAAGCACCAGGATGATCAGCTGAGCAGCCAGTCATAAGCTGCTTCCAGCAATAATTGCCTTTGCAGTGCACGAAGGATATCATTACCCTGTTACCCTCCAGAGTGCTGATATATTTAGGAAGAAATCCATTCACCTAACCACTTCCAGCCACACTGGCCTCTGCACCAACTCCATCTTCCACCACTGTCTCTGTCCTTCACACACTCAGCCATGCTCACCTTCTCCACAATCCTAACCATGACAAACCCTGATCAACCCAGCCTCAGAACATTTGCCCTTATTGCTCCCCCCAGAATGCTGCCCCTGATTGGCTGCTATGCCTGACTTAGCTCCAATGTCACACACTCAGAAAAACCTTCCCCAACTATCTCAAACCAGGTACCGTATCCAGTCAATCGTATCACATTATCTCCATAGCAATTTATGGAAATTAACATTATCTGGTTTGTTTTATCTCCCTCTAGCAGAGCAGTCCCTGCCTATCTTATTTATCACTACATCCCAGAGGAGAACCAATGCCTGACACAAACACAGCAGATGCTCAGTACATATTGGTTGAATGACTACATAAATGTACAACCTATATGAGACGCAAACCTTTTGTAGCAGACATTACTATTATGCTCATTCTGTAACAAAAAAGAAAAAAGGGAGAGGTCTCTGAAGCTGCTTGTCTAGTTTTTCATTGCTGAATAACAAACCACTTAAAACCACAAGGGTGTGTCCTTCTGAGTTCTGGGGACTGGTTTGTAGTTCTTGTGCTGCTCTTGTCTGAGTTCACTTGTAAGCATTTGGTTGGTGGGGCCGCTATGAGGACTAGGACAGTCATGTATCTCTTGTAAGGTGGTCTGTCATCCCAGACATCATCACAGCACGGTATTCGTACTTCCAGGGGAGTGGGGGGGACTCAAGCTGCAAGGTCTCTGAAGACCTCACTACAAGTCACATGGTATCATTTCTGTTTCTGTTAGATTCTGCCAGTCAAAGCAAGACACAAAGCCTGACCCAGATTCAAGAAGTGGGATACTGACTCTGTCTCTTCATAGGAAAGGGGCTGGCCCAATGTTCAATTATCACAGTCATCTGAGAAAATCCATGGCAGCCACTGGGTGCTGGAAACAGCCTAACTGAGCTTATGACTCAGTAAGGCACGTCAAGGGACTATGACGTACAGTGTAAAACCCTCCCTTACATATCCACTCGAGACTGGCTGAGAACTTCAGGTTTCACTCTGAGAAATTAATGATGGAACAAGCTCCCCCTCCTGGAGCACTGCCTGGATGGCAGCAGTCCTATGGCAAATGAGATAGAAATATAGTCTCAAAGCCTTTTCTGGGAAGGGACACAAACCATTTCCCCCAAAACATCCATAGTCAGCCATATAGATGTAGCAACTTCTAACAAGAGAGCCATTACACTTACATAGATGGTGATCCCACTATCATAGAGTTGATTTTCCTCTTTAACCCCTTTTGAGGATGATATTTTTTATTAAACTACCTCATTCTGCTTCTACCCCAAACCTGCTGCTCTCTCCCATCCTTCTCTCTTTGTGCTCTTCTGTGTTGCATATATCCCATGCTTTCCAGCCACCCCTGCCTAGGATCTGAGGGCAGCCCTCCCACTGGTCACAGGTCCAAGCTCAAACTCACGCCTATGTCCTCAATACCTGCTACAATATGATTCCTGCCACCCCTACAGTCCCTTTGCACCTTCTGCTCCCCCTCAGCCTGCAGCCCTACTGAACAGACAGCAAGCATTTCTTGAGTTCCATGGGCCATTCCAGGCCTTGGTGCCTCTCTAAGCCATTTCTACTTGCCTGCAGAGCTGTTGGTCTCTTCCTCACCTGGTAGAATGCTGCTTTCCTGCGATGATTTGCCCACTAAGTATAGTACTCCCTAATTCCTATGGGGGATTGGTCCCATATCAAAACCCCAGGATGCTTAAAGCCCTTCTGTCAAATGGCATAGTATTTGCATATACTCTGCACAATTCTCCTATGTACTTTCAGCCATCTCTACATTATCATCATACCTAAAAATAGCCCTCAGACCATGCAAGCATCTCTCTCAAAAGTCACAGCACGTGATGGACAGGAAATCCTACACTCACACATCCTAGCCACATTCTAACCACTCACCATGATACTACCATGTAAATGTCATGCAGAAAGTTAATTTACTATATTACATATGTCTTCTGGGGACTGGCTAGGGATTTGAAACTTCATAAGGAAAATTGTCTGTAAGTGTCCATGACATACATTCTCCTATTGTCAATCAATAGTTAATTGAATCCTTAGATGCAGAAACTTCAGATATGGGAATTCAATTGTAACCTTCTTTCTGAAGACAATTCTTTCTCCCTTGGGACAACTAACTTTTTCATTTTCTAAACCTCTTAATTATAGCATTTATTCATTTACTCATTCAAGTAACATTTATTGAGCATCTCCCAAGTGCCAAGTACTATTTTAGGCTCTGGAAAGACATGAGAAGCAATATACAAAGTTAGATTAAAAACTACACTGAATGTACAAAGTATAATTCTGTTAGTTTATTACAGTAAAAGCACACTGCCATTTATCCCCCTTCAAGATAGTCACCTTTCCCTTCGAACACACTTATCCCATTGTTCTTGCCACTTTCTGATGCAGTTCCAGAAGTCCTCTCTCATCAGTCCCTTTGCACCAGGTGAGGAAGGGCTCTGCAGGCAACTATCTTTAGTTGTCCTGTCTTGGCTGCCTCAGTCTCCTGAATCTATTAGAATCACTTACCTTTCCTGGTCACTTGATGTTGGGTAACACATAGCAATCACACAGTGCCGAATCTGGTCAATAAAGTAGATGAGGACACATGACAATGTTTTTATGAGACAGTGTTTTTGTTAAATGGCACTTGGCAGCAGAATTCACCATGTTTTTGCTTACCCTTCATAAAGACATTACCAAAATAATTGTTTGAGAAAGTTCCAGGAACTATAGGACAAGTACTCCCAAAGTGAAGGGTGTTTTGCAGGAAGATTAATGTCAGTGTGTTTTCTATTATAAAGAAATTTAAACATTCACCCTATATTTCTATGACACCTTGTAGGCAAGGTCCCTGCTCCTTCAGAAGTTCTAGTGTGGTAAAATGGGAATGAGCATACAACCAAATGAATGGACGAAATAACTTTAGACGATGATAAATGCATTCATTGCACTAAAAAGAGGGCTATGAAAAATATTGAGACCAAAAGGTGACAGCTTTAGATAAGAGGGCTGGAAATGGCCTCTCTGAGGAGGTGATGTCCAGCCAGCAGCAGCAAGATGGAAGAGCATGCCTAGCACAGGGGCCAGCTGCTGTGCCCGCTGTAGTGCAGAACAGGAACAAAGACCAGACCTCTCTGATAGGGGCTCACAGAGACAAGTGCAGATTGGTGAAAGATGAGGTCGGGGAACGAAGCTTGCAAATCCTGAGGCCCTCTTTGCAGTGTGAGAAACAGCTTAGATTTTATTCTATCTGCAAGAAATCAGAAGTAGTTAGAAGGAAGCAAGGGGATAGAGGCACAATCTGATTTACACTTTTAAAGAGCTTCTGGGCTATTTTGTAAATTGCAGGTGAAAAGAGATATGTCAAGAAGACCAGCTTGGAGACTTGTTTTCCATCCAAGATGATGACAGCTTGGCCACACTTGCAGCTGCAGCAGCCTCGCTGGAAGCTGCGTGCTCAGAGGCAGAACTGCAGCCCTGGCACCAGGCGGTAGTGACAATGGCTTACAGAGTGTATCAGTCAGTAGTAGCATATGTTTCGAATTTGTGTCCTGCCGAACTCTCTTGCAAAAGCTTTTCAGCTCTTCTCTCCAAGCTTTTGCAGAAATCCCCTCTGTGTAACACATTCCACAAGCAAGCAGGAGCCACCTCTGAAGACTGCCTCTGCCTCCCTGCCTGGCGGTGTGCCTGAGGAGGCACGAGCCTCGGCCCACCCATGCACAGCCTGAGAGCTGAGCAGTCGGCACAGGGGCCCAGACATCTTGACATTTAGGAGATGAGACTCCCACCTGAGCCTCTACTTTCTCATCTGGAAGGTGGGTGTTATTTTCCTTAGCTATAAGTCCCTTTCCTCAAGGCCCACTTCCTTTCTCCACCTGCTGCCAGGCCAGACTCCACCGCCACCTCCCATCCCTTCTTCCTTCAACTGGAACAAATCCACTTCAGGATATTTTTAAGCTTTGCCGACTTTTTCCTTTAATTAATAATTCCTAGACCAATTGATTTCTATGTATCCCTTATCCCCAGGCCTTCAATGTTTCCCAATTTCATATCTCAGAATTAATTGTACAGACTCTTTTCTCAAAACTAATCCAGCGGCTAAGTCTTGGACATTCAAGGTGAAGGATGCCACCTATGACTGGATCTCCTGCCTTTGTCCCTCAAGACAAGCCAGGGGCCAACCTGGGTCACAGTTGGCGTCTCCACCACTCAGCCAGTGTCGTGGGTGGACACTGAGTCTGAGGGAGAAAATGTCAGAAAAAGGAAAGGAGCTCATGGGAGAGAATGAAGGAGAGGGAGAGTGGGGACAGTGTGTGGGTGCATGCGTGGGAGAGAAACGGTGGTAAGGAGGGCAGAGAGAGGGAGAGAGAGAGAGACAGAGAGAGAGAGAGAGAGAGAGAGAGAGAGAGAGAGATCTAAGAGGCAAGCTAGGAGGAGCAGCGCGTGGGGGCGGAGATGAGGAAGTGGGTGCTAGGCGCCGGCTGTGTGAACCGCTCGCTCCATCCCTGCCCCAGGCGCAGCGGGCGCGGGCGCGGGGCCACTGCCCTAGCGCACAGCAGCACCAGGTAACGCAGCCGCAGCCTCCTGCAGGGCCTCGGCTGGGGCGGGGTCGTGGGTGGGCTGGCGGGGCGCGCGCGCTGCCTCAGGTTCCTGCTCCCAGGTCCTTTGGCGGTCGTCGTCCCATCCTCAGGTGTAGCCGGGGCCCCTCTGCTTCTTCCTGGCGCCTGACCTTGGGGGAGCGCCTCCGCCTGCGAGCCTCAGTTTCCTTCTTGGCGACCCTCGCCGATCTGGCCCGCCCCCAAGGGGGCGTTGCGACCAAGGAGAGCAGCCTGAGCCCGCGCCCCTGCGAGGGACGTGGGGTCTGCCTTTAGGTTCCCTGTGCCCGCGGAAGGTAGGTGTGGAAAGTCCACTGGCGCCTCAACAGTCCCTGCTTTGTCCCCGGTCTGTGCGCTGGCATTTTTCTAAGGAGATGTCTGTGGAGGAGCACCGAGGGGCTGTGTGCTTAAGGAGCAAATGCCAGTAGAAGGCCTGGGACTGGTGGGGAGGGCCGTCTAGGTCTGCAGGAGGTCTCGCCTTTCCCCACTGGAGCGGCCACCCTGTGCCTGGGAGCGAGAACCAAGCACGCTGGGCTGGGCGCGTCTCTTGGCGGACACAGGGCCAGGGACTCTCCTGTAGGATGAGTGGGGCAAGTGGCCTCAACTCTGTGACCCTCCGCGGTTATTTGGGTCGCACTGTGACCTTGAACTCATGAGCCTGTGTCTTCTACAGTGAAAAAGCCCATGTTAGTGATCCCTTTGGGATAGATTGTGAGGATAAAGGGGTGGGGCAGGAAGGTGACTGTGAGCTTTGGTGTCCCCCTGTGGCAGGTGTCATACACTAACTTAGGTGGCCCAAGACACTGGTGGTTGTTTCCCAGGAATTCATTTGTACATGTCAGATCCCACAGTCCCCCTTGCCCGAAATGGACAATGGGAAGGGACGTGGGGGGTGGGGGCAGTAAGCATGAAGCAGGGCCCAGGAAGCTGGCATTCCACTGCCCACCCTGGTGTACACCCTCAGCCTGATGCTTCTCTTGAGAGGTGACATGCCTCAGAGGACAGTTCCTGTCAAACCTCAGTTTTCTTATTTATAAGACGAAGTTATTAATTCCTGCCTACTCATGAGTTCCCTGTCTCTAGAGGTTATAAAGAATAATTGAATAGATTACATTTCTTGATACCGCTTATCTTGGGGTGTAAAGAGATTTGGAAATAATGGAAAAATAACCTTTTTTGAGCAGATGCTGTGTGCAGGCCTGGCACTAGATGCATTTTTGTATACACTGGTGGTTCCAGTCATTACAAGAGCCCTAGGAACTAGTACTGCTCAATCCCGATAAACAGATGAGGAAACCGAGGCTTGCTAAATGACTTTCACATGGTAGGCAATGTCTGCTGTGGGATTTGACCAAGGCCTGCCTGATTCTAGAGTGCTTCTGATGATACCTTACTGACCCCAAAATATGACTAAGTAAAATAGACGAATTCCTGGTACCTGCCACATGACCTGAGCAGTGCTAGTTTCTGTGTGCAATAGGAAGAACCACTATATCAAAACAAGAAAGTGAACCCAAAGATTCGCAATGAGGTGTGGGTACCTTTTCCAAGCAATTTCTGTAGGAGTCTGCAAGGAGGAAGGTGTACACCCACTACCACATAGGAGGTTGAGAGCAGGCTGACTTACCCCAGCCTGGTTGGCCATCTTCATCTCTTCCCAGTTAATCTCTCTGTTGGTCCCCCAGCTTTGACTGATTCTCTGGGGTTCTAGGAACTTTTCTCTCTGTCCTAGTAGGCTGATGACTAATTAAACTGACCCTCGCACTGGACATATCTATGGGGAATCAAGGCCAGCTGTGGTCTTTCTCCACCAGCACTCCAAGAAGGAAAAACAGGATTAAGGTCCATTTTCAAGGATTTAGCTCATCCTTGGGAAAAGAATCACTGATGATGGAGAAGAGGGCTTCTTAGCATGCCAGAGAGCTTCTTCTGCCAAAACTGTTTTAAAGGATAAGCCTATCCATATGAAATGACAGGGATATAAACAAAAGTCTCTCAGTTGCCAAGATATTCATCAACAGGCAGTATCTAAATGTCCAACAATAGGGACAGTCATGTGGCCCTGGAAAGGGGGAGGCTTTCCATCAAAGTGAGCACGCCTATGCACTTGCATCTATTATGGCACAGTCCCAACTTTCTGGCAAGAGTTTAAGAAAAAAGACAGGACAGAAATAGGCTAAAGGAGGTTAAGAACATTTGCCTGCACATGTTAGAATTAGGTGAGACATGTTCCCTAGGCCTTGCAGATGTGCAAGAAAGAACACGTGATTTAATAGGCAGCAAGCATATACTTGCTGGGCTCCTAATGCTGTGGTCTGACAGAAGGGAGGCAGGCGTTGCATGTTTGGTTCTGTGAAATGGGTACCCAGCCTGGAAGGGCATCCAGGTCCACCAAGGAGACTGAGCTGTCTCGAAAAGTGGTGTTTGCCACATTGAAGTTTTCACTATATTTTATCCTCTGCCTTGCTCCCTCCCATTCTGATTTATCCTTGATCCCACTGTCAGTTTGACAAGGCAGATTGGAGAATGCATTTTTCCCTTGCAGATATATTCCAAAACTCCCCATTTCTGCTTGAGCAGGGTCCAAAAATCTTTAGACCAGACATATGTGGCTCATCATGTGTCGTCTCTGCCCCTTCCTTCCTCCAGCTACCTCATCTTCCAACTGTGCCTGGCTTCATCTACTGATACCTAAACCCAGCTGGCTGAACTAACATGGTCTTTCTCACCTCTTGGCTGCAATGCCTCTTTAGCTTGTTGGGCTTCTTCCTACTCATCCTCCAAAATTCCACTGAAACCAGCTCTTCTGGATATGCAGAGCTTACAGATAGGCTCCTTCTGCAGGACTCTCTGACAATGGGGACATTAGAACCTACTTATCTTCTTCCTCTCCAGCACCAAGACAGCTGCACAGACAGGCCTGTCTATAATAAGGATACCTCTGTATTGAGGCCTAGCAGGCCATTTAGAAAATAGAAGGGATACTTAATTAGCAAAACCAACAATATCTGACATTTGCTGCACTCCTGTGTGCTCACAGTTACCCTATGAAGTTAATTATCTATGTCCTCTTTTTCAGAAAGTAGGCAGAGTTAGAAACATTCAGCCACTTACCTGAAGTCATACAGGATTCAAATGTTGGCTATCTAAATGCAGATCCTGTGCTCCTAGCCAGAGCCAGAGAGGGTGGGCGGATTCAATTAGCCAACACAGAAGGCCTGTGAGACGCAAGGCACCTCTTCACTGTGCAACGCAGAATTACTGCACAGTGGCCTTGAAATGTCATGCTCTGTGCTGCATGTGGCGGCCCCAGTGTATGGGAAGCTCCCAGACAGTAGACCAGCATTGCATGGGATAAGTAAGACCAGGGATGCTGCCACACACTCCACAGCCTACTCTATGGCCCCTTTCCACAACAGCAAAGAATGATCCTGTCCAGAATGTCATCAGTGCTGTGATTCAGAAACCCTGGGTTAGAAGAGAAGAGCATCTGCACACGGAATGCACTAAGTGTCTCCTACACTCTGGGGGCTCTGGTCCTGGGCCTGCTCTATTGGCCATCTGGCCTCCCCCTTCTACTCTGGTCCCACCAACAACCAGGGTGATCTTTTAAAAAACAAAATTTACCAATTTAAACCATATAAGTCCATCATTTTTTGGATCTTTTCAGAGTTGTTCAACCATCAGTACTACCTAATTTTAGAACATTTTTGTTATCCCAGAAACAAACTTGTATGCTTTAGCAGTCACTCCCATCCAGTTCTGCTCATTAACCCACTTCATTTTGCTTCTGTTTTCCTCCTCTGGACATTTCATATGAAAGGGATCATGCAACACATGGTATTCATGATTGTCTGCTTACACTTAGTATAAAATGTTCAAGATCTATCTATGTTGTATTATGTATCAATATTATGTACCTTTTGTGGCTAAATAATATTCCATTACACAAGGAATTAAGTGTCACATTTTATTTACCCATTCATGAATATTTAAATTGTTTTCTTTTTTGGGGGCTATAATAGAGAATGTTGCATGGACATCTGTGTACAAGCCTTTCTGGAGATACACATATTAAGTTTATACCTCAAAGTAGAACCATGGGGTTATATGATAATGCTGTGTGTAACCTTTGGAGAAACTGCTGGACTATGTTCCAAAGTAGTTGCACCATCCCTACCAGCAATGCACGAGGGTTCCAGTTTCTCTACGTTGTCTACTAGAGCACAGCCCTTCTGGTGGGTGTGAAGTGTTATCACTGTGCTTGGGATTTGCATTTTCCTGCTAGCTAATGAATTTCAAATCATTCGCTCTGCTTGCTGTTTGGAGTCTTCTTTAGAGCGTGGCCTACTCAGGTCAGAGTCATCCACGCTGTGTCATTCCCTCCCTTGTGCAGGCTGAGGCGTCTCCACAGACATCTATAAGACCCCACCCCATTGGCACTGCCATAGCCTTGGCGGTGCTCTCCTCACTCCTCTCTAGTCCTTGGCACTTGCCCCTTCCTGTGCCCCACGAGCCTGCGCATAGCTGTCCCAAGGCCAGCCTCAGAGCAGCCTTCTCTGGCCTTCCAACCTCGCCAGCAGGTCCTCAGCCTTCTCTTGTACAGCTCAGAGTTTCTTAAGATCACTTCTTCCTCCCTGATAAGATTTTGAAGACGTGGGCTCCAGTCTGACTATAGCTTTCTCTCACTGTGTGAACCTAGGCAAACCACTTCCTCTTTCTGGCCGTCAGCCATTGCTGGAGAGAACCACAGGGGGCTGTGGCCAGCTGATCTCAAAGGGCCTTTCCAGCTCACTCTTTATTTGATGCTGTGTAACACAACCAGGTGGCCATGGGTCTGGGGCTGTCACAGTGAGAGAAGTGTGGCTAGAGCTAAGTTGGCAGGCTGGAGCGGGTGAAAGAGGCAGCAACACTTGGAATCAGAGGCCACTTATAGCCCCGAACAGGTGCCCGATGGCTTGGCAACTATCTCACTTCCATACACAGAGCATTCAGAATCCACGAAGAGAGCTCACGGTTAGAGTGAGGCGGCTCGCCAGGGCCACAGGTGGAGGGTATGTTAGCCTGAACAGGAAGAGGTGGGCTTCCTCTAAGAAACTGGCCAGGGACTTTGTACCTTATCTGAAACAAAAATCTCCATGAGATCATGAAAGCAGGGAGAGCAGTGAGAAATGGGAGGTGTCAGTTCTGCAAGCCCACCTAGCTCCACAGGAGCACACTGAGAACAGAGGTCCAACCTGCAGCAGGCAGAGGACTTTCATGGAGCCTATATGACGTTTAAGTAGTTCATAGAAAAGGTTGGACATTTTATTTTAAAGCCAGTTTCACTTCACATTCAGATTTCCACCTCCTCTTGACAATGTGACAGTTTGGTGTCTCTGGGGCCAAGATGGCCACAGCACTGTGGAGGCCACTACTATGAGTGTGGCACTTCACTCCCTCACAGTGCTCTCACAGCTGCCTCATCTTACCTGCCTGCTCAGGCTCCCTGGTACTGGGGTTCCAGGTTCCAGCACCCCTTTTTTCCACCCTGGCACCTAGACCTGGATCCGAGGGAGCTTTGGCCCTAAAGTCCCCAAGCTGTGTTCCTGGGAGCCCCAGGCTTGAGGGAGGCCCATCCAGGAGGAAGGAGGGCTCTGGACTCACTTGGCTCTGTGGGAGCCCTGCTGTCTACCGCACTTCCAGTCACAGTGCATGAGGCAGGTCCAGTCTGTCCGCAGCAGAGATGCCAGGTGATCAGACTCGCTCCTGAGCCCCAGCTCAGCTCCTGTTATGAAGTTGCACCTTGAACAGCCAAAGCTCATTAATGAAAATACTGCCTGCTTCTAAAGCTGTACTCTATGGCTGTGTTATTTCATTTTGCTTTTTAAATAGGTAAGAGAGAATTTCATGCTGTCCAAAAGTACAGCATGCAAAGGCACACAGAACAATGTCTTGCTCTCCGCTATCCCACCTGCCCAGTCCTCACTCTCCAACAAAGTGGATGCTCCTTTTATTAGTTTATTATAGGATATCCTTCCAAGCTTTATTTATAAACAAAAACATCATTATCCCTTATCCACAGGGAGACATCCCAAAAGACCCACGGGTTGCCTGAAACCAGCAACAGAATAGAAATATATATACACATATATATAGTATTTTATATACCTATGATAAATTCCAATGTATAAACTAGGCACAGTAAGAAATTAACAATTATTAATTGTTATAATTAATAATTATTATATTATAATATAATATATATTATAATAATATACTATTATAATAATATACCATATAATAAAATTGCCATCACGACTACTCTTATACTTTGAAGCCATCATTAAATTAAATAAGGGTCAGTAGAACAGAGATCTGATGCCAGGACAACTGATCCAATACCCAAGATGCCTATTAAGTAACTAATGGGTGGGTAGTGTATATAGTACAGATACAATGAACAAAGAGAGGTTTTACATCCTGGGCAGGACAAAAGAGAGTTCATTATCCCATTCACAATGCCTTAAGAATTACTTAATTTCCGGAATTTCTATTTAATATTCAAAAATTGTGGTTGGCCACAGGGAAGCAACACAACAAATGAAAAAACTACTATATTTTAGTTATATTCCTATTGTATTCATGTATTTTTTATGTATTTAGCACAGGGTCTCACTACACAGCTCAGACTTGTAGTGATCCTGCTGTTTTCTGCCTCCCCAGCTCTAGCATATGTATTTTTTTTAGAGCAGAACATATTTATTGAGGGAAAAGAAAGCCCCTGTCCGAGAGAGGGACAGGAAGGGGGTCCTGAGTGGGTGTCCCACCTAACACATGTATTCTTATTTTTGCCCCACAAGGGTGCATATTTTATACACTATTCTACATCTTTCATGTTTTTAGTCACTTGAGAACTAACTCAGAATGTAGAAAAATGCAATAAAAAATGTTTAAAGCAGAGGAAAATAACTAGAACTTGTATGCAAAGAAATTGTCATTAGCATCCAGTCAACCAGGCATATACTTTAGTTGTTGTTCTCCTCCTATATGTTGATAAGGTAAGAGTTGATAGTTACCATCATTCTCTCTATATAATTTAAAGTTCACTATTTTTTAACTGAATATAAGATTTTTCATTATTGTGCAATTTCCAAAATGTGATAGGAACAGCTATCGTCTTTTTATCAGGAAACCATTCACTCAGCCATTTTTCATACTTGGAAATGGGTTCAGTGAGAGCTTGCAGAAAGGAAGGCAGAAGCAGAGAACTCAAGGTCTGGTCCCCCAGAGCAGAAACCAGGTAGCTCAGCCATGGTGTGAGGATAGGGGAGCCACAGAGAACATTGCTGAGAGAGGGACATGGAAGAGGTCTAGAAGGAGAAGAGCCAGAGTAGGACATGCACAGTGGGAATCTGGAGGAAAGAAGGTGCCACCCAGGGACCAGGCACTATGTCTGGTGCCTGTGTGTCCCCAAGTGTGAACCTACTAGGGCTTGACTCACACAGTGGCCCACTTGCTCCCTACAGTAGTCAGGTAATGACACATGGGGACTATTGTGGCTTCAATTCTCCAGGTTAGGGGTGTGAGGCAGAGAGAACATGAGCCATTGCTCATCTCAGACAGCAGAAGACCAGGATGTGACTCTGGTAGCTGGCACTAGACATTCCCGGCTCATAACCTCTTGGAAGCCTCTTAATACTCATACACTTGGAATTATCATCCCCTTTTCATAAAGTTTGGTCTGGAAGCAAATTAATTTACCCAAAAATTGCCCCAATTGGTAAGCAGAACAGCAAGGAGTAGAACCCTCTGCAGCTGCTAGGAAAATTGTTCTGTTCATCGAGGACTGGCAGGCTAGACAAGGGACTGAAAGTAGAGGGATATTCTGAGGGCAGACAAGGTTCGAATCATGTGTCTGCCTGAAGCCGAGTGAAAGTGAGAGGCATTCAAAGCAGTTTAGGCCGGAGTGGCTCATGGGCAAAGTTGTTCAAATCCACAAAAGTCAGTGGGAGAAGCAGAGAGACAGGGATTTTCCCAGGGCAGAGTAAAGGAGCAGGGCAGGTTTATGCCATGGTGAACTATAAAGTGGGGACTGCTCCTGCTGAGCATTTGTGCAGGCCTTTCCAAGGCAGGCCTCTGTCTGTCTCATATGTTCCAAGAGTACATAGCTGTAGAGAACGAGAATGAGGGACCTTTGCTTTCCCTTTTCTCAGGCCAAATCGTGTTTTAGCTTTTGTCAATTATCTCCCACCCATTCCCCACTCCCATGTGCATTGTTCTTTGCTTCCTTGAGTATTTTACAGTCAATGCTATTAGCAGGCAGGGGTGTAGCTCCATGGTAGACTGCTTGCCTAGCATGTGCAAGGCTCCAGGTAAGTGCCACAACATGGGGGAAAAAAGGCATGATAATTGAGCACCATACGAATAAGGATCTCAGTGTCCATTTCTAACTGATGAGTACCTGACCACTTTTCCATTTCTACAGTTAACAGAATTACAGAAGGAAATCTAGTTCCTTAATCTAATGAATACTATCTGCATTCAAATTCCCCTGATTGTTTCAGATACTTCTGTATCTTAGCTACACTCAACTCAGGGTGCAAACGAGGTCAGATGCCCCATTTAAACACAATGTCCCCTAAAAGGATCTCAAAAGGACATTTTCAGGAAGCATTAAGGTTCTGCTCAAGGGACATTGTCTTTTCTAGTTGTGACCTGAGCAGAAAGTTAATGACCAACACTTCTGCAATTTGATAAGGGATTCTCTGAGCAGCCTGGATTTTGCTAACTCAGGAGCTGCTCCTTCAAGCAGGCATCGTCACTGCATGGTGTCACCGACTGGTGGATCTGACCTTGAATAGAGTCTCTTAGCCCCAAGCCCTACCCTGAAAGTAGCAGGTCCGAATTTGAGTCAGGGCTATTTTTTCATGGATATAGATGCACCTCTCTTTTCAGTGGGGTTCTGTCCCAGTAAACCAATCAGAAGTTAAATAACGTAAGTCAGAAATACATTTACTTCAGCTAACCTACCACGTATCATAGCATAGCCCATCTTGCCCTAAATAAGTTCTGAACACTTACATTAGCCTACAACTGAGCAAAGTCATCTAATATAAAACATATCTTGTAGTAAAATGTCAGATATCTGAGATGTTTTACTAAATACTCTCAATATAGAAGCAGTGACAACTACATTTCCTGTCCTTGGTCCTATTAGCAGATGACCCAGAGATCCCATCTCCCATCACACACACACACAAACACATTTACTTTTCTTTGAGACTAGCATGGTGTCTGAGAACACTGCCATAGTCAGCCTGCAAATGCAACCCCCTGCTTGGAGCACAATCCCCAAGACACTTGAGCTCCCAGATCCTCTGGAGAACATAAAATTTAGATTGCAGTTCAGTCTCTGTCACGGCCACTGACTGAAGACCTGCCACAGCAGGATGGCAAAACCCCTTTCCAGATGAATAACTACCTTGGCCTGGTCCATGACTTATTTAGTAAGCCTGCCTGTGCTTGGGCCTGTCTGAATGCTTCCCTGGGCCTCTTGAGTATATGGCAGTGGGAAAATGCACAGAGCCTGCAGGGGCCTGGCAGCTACCCATAGCAAAGTAAAGAATAGCATCTGTGGTATTAGTGACAGGTGTTGTTAAATGCCATACAGTGACAGATGTCACAAATGCCAAGCACAGGATGACCATAATGCATAAGAAGGTTCTGATCTCTGTTGAAAGGGCTGGGCAGTACTGGGGTGATGTTTAAGGAAACTAAAAGGCTGGGATGGCCAGCAGCCTCTGGGAAGGGGACAGAGAAATCTAGGGTTCTTTCTAGAAAGGTTGTAAGGAGCCCAACTTCCAAGGAGTGTACCAGCTTTCTCATAAAGCAGAGGGAAGTTGAGGGAGAGAGTCTTGCAAAGGTTTACTCAGCTTGAAACCCTAAGACCTCCTGTTCTTCATGTTCCTCTCTATTCTGCTTTCTGTCTGTCTGTCTGTCTGTCTGTCTGTCTGCCTGCCTGCCTTTAGATTGAACACATGAACCCAGTACCTTCTCTGAGTTACATCTCCAGCCTATTATTATTATTATTATTATTATTATTGCTGCTGCTGCTGCTGCTGCTGCTGCTACTACTATTACTACTACTACTACTACTACTACTACTACCACTACTACTACTACTACTACACAGTCCTTTCTCCACAGTCAGGCTCCAGTTATTTAAATACTCAGCCACTTCCCACTCAGCCACTATCTACTTCCTCATCACTTCGACCACCTCTGCAGCCACAGCCACAGAAAGGTGAACCTGAGCCCACAGCAGCCCACTGGGCCATCTCTTCTTGCTCTCCAGTTTCCTCACACCACCATCCTTTGACAAGCACAGCTACTGTCTGCTGGTCCAGGGCCCCTCGCCTTGTAGATGTCCAGGGCTCACCTTGGCTGTACCCCAGCATTTGAGCTGTCACGGGAGGACCTCCAGATGTAACCCTCTCCATCTGACAACCTTCATTGGACACTTGGCTCACAGGAAGAGAAAGTTTCAAATTAGCACTTCTAAGTGGAGGCTGCTGAGTGCCCATAGGGAATGGGGCCACTTACTGATGGCTAAAATGCTTCTGATATCATGTAGTTGACTTTCACATTTCATTTTCTCAGCAGGGCATGCCCTGGTACCGTGCCCATTTACAGGTAGACAAAGAACCTCCCCAACATTCAATGTCTTGTCTATCAACAGAGTGAGGAAGCTGCTACAGCAGCATGTAAACTCAGGCTCGGATGGCTTCGCTCTGTGATGCAGGGAGGCTCCCTGGAGTGAGAAACAAGTGCCCCCAGTATGAGGCAGGCAGCCCTATGGGTCCCAAGTTGGATTTGGGTGGTTAGTGACCACATGCACCCACAGGCATCAACAAGCATCAATTACTCAATGACAAGACTCCTGTTCCCTTCCCCATCCAGCTCCATCTTTCTGGCAAATACAGGGTAGCAGCCTGAGTGCTAAGCCGGGTAGCACTTTTGTGAGGCAGGTCAGCCTCCCTGTCTACCTGCCTGATGAATATAGGATGAGCCGAGACAAGAGTAGGCCACTACAGAGACTTTAAAGACCCTGCTTGTGCTTTGACTGCACTTATTTTAGAAGTGACCTCGTTGAGGGACAGTGAGTCTGATGATTACTGTAATGATCAAAAATTCCTCAGCAATATATCCAACCACTCCAAGGAAAAATATTAGGCAAAAAACATGATCGCGCTGAGGCTGTGTGAATTTGGCAAGGATTACAGAGCTATGATAGGAACCATGAGGCCTGGAAGATCCAAGATTCATGGGGAGTGGAGCCTGTTAAGAGGTCAATATTGAAAGGTAAGAAGCTGGATTCTTCAGCCAGCTTCATTACTTCTGCCAAGTGACTGGACCTCTCCGTGCCATATCTGCAAAGTGAAATAACACAGACCACCCTGATTGCTGGCTAGAGTTCTCTCACAGAACTTAAGTTAAGGTGATGGACGCACAGAGGGGCTGAGCAAAGTGGAAGAGGGCAGAGAGGATTGCATACGATAAGGAGTGGGTGTGAGTACTGCCAGCGAGTGTTAGCTGTTTGCTGTTGATAGCTCTAAGGTGACCCAAGAGCTGCAGGACATGGCCTGTAAAGCCAGCTGGATCTGGCTGGAAGAGAAGAACTTTCAAGGAATGAGGCTGAGGGGGAGAAGGGAAAGGAAGAAAAGTCAGTGCTGGTGGAGGCAGCTCCGGTGCCCAGCTCTGTGGCAGGGGTAATGGGGGAAGTGATGGCAGTGCTGATTAGGGCTATGATGACAGCCTGACAGTGGTAATGCATCCTCCTGGCAGACATCAGGGCTGCAGATATGAAGACCTGATGTTCTGTAGAGCTGCCCGGAAAAAGGGGACTTGAACTTGTTCACAAGACTCAGAGCTCTTCAGAGCCCTGCAAACTCACATGTGCACACAGGCATGCACACGTACAGACACATGGGCACGCGCACTCTCACAAAAAGTCAGACACCTCCAGACCTGATGCACACACTCTCACAAAGAGTCAGATCTAAAATACAAATAGGAAACCACAAAACTGCAAGTAATATGTGTTTAATTGAACATTCGTAATATATCACTCTGCCAGCTTGTCAATGGCAGCTTGTTACATAAAATAGTCTCACGCCAATTACACTTTCTATGGGATGTGTATAAATTGAAGTGTATTTATTTTGCAGTGAGGTATGGCTTCCAAAACAGTGCGCAGGGTCCTATATGTGCCTTTCAGTGACTGTAACTGATCAGCGAATCCTTTGAAGGGTAAGCTCCCCATCTGTGGAGCAATGCAAGGAGAGCCAAGGTTTATGCCTCTCTGGGATGCTGCAGAAGAAATTACTGAACATGAGGAGACCCCTGAGTTTTGTTTCTACTCAGAGTTCTCTTTTGCTATGGGGAGGGCTGTGGCTCCTTCCATCTCCTTCCATGCACGCAGATATAACTGTTTTCAAGGCCTTCCAAGCCCATCATCTCCTCGTGTTTCTCCTGAGGAAACTGAGCCTATGAAATTTGCTGGAGAATACTCATCAAGCCAGAGTCACACCAAAGACTCCACCTCAGAGTCCAAAGACTCCATCCCAGCTCTGTGTACTTCCTTCCCCAGGTCCCCCAGCCAGGACAGTTTTGCCCCTGAGTGACAGAGATTTGGCTTCTCCACAGACACTGTAATCAGAACCTTGCCTCCCCAGAGAGCAAAGACAGAAGTTACCCACCTATATCTGACCTACAAGCTCTCTCCCCAGACCACCCCACACCTGCCAGTCGGCCCACCATAAACCTAAGATGAATAATGGTTAGAGAGTTGTTGTGGAAATTAAATGGGATTATGTATACAGTACTTAACGATGCTATTCAATTCAAAGTACTCAATAAATAGGGCATGGAATTGCCACATACATACATGCATACATGCATATATACATACATATATATATGAGGACTGATTGATTGATTGATTGGTTGACTGATTACTTGATTTTAGAGGCAAAATCCATAGAGCTGGCCAATGGGCTGGATGTTAAAGATGAAGAACAGATAGGACTCCAGTGTTTACCCTGTGTGACCAAGCATTTAGAAACTGGAGAAGATCAGGTAGAAAAGAGAATCAGGGGGGCCCAGCAGGATGGCTCAGTGGTCTAAAGTGCCTGCTTAGGAAAGCTTAGGCAGCTGCAGGGACCACAGTTCGATCCCCCGCACCACATGCTGCACCAGCCCTGCCTTCAGGGCAGGCTGAGCCAGCCATAAAAAATAAATAAATAAACAAACAAACAAAAGTTCTGAAACAAGAAAAAAATTTAAAAATTAAAAATAAATAAATAGCTTTAAAAAAGAAAGGAGAATCAGGGGTCCTCACCCAGGTGTTCTCTCTCTCTCTCTCTCTCTCTCTCTCTCTCTCTCTCTCTCTCTCTCTCTCTCTCTCACACACACACACACACACACACACACACACACACACTACACATTTTATGACTTGTAAGCCTCTGTGCCCACAATTTTCAAGAGAGACAAGTCTAAAGAGACAGCAGACCTTGTTTGCCAGGGCCTGGGGAAAGGGGATTGCTTCATGGAAATATGGCCTCTTTTTTGAGGTTGATGAAAGTATTTTAGGACCGAGTAGTGGCACTAGTTGTAACACAGTGAAGATATTTAAAGCTGCTGCACTATCCTCTTTAAAATGGCTAATTTTATGTAACATAAATTTCACCTCAATTGAAAAAAGTGGAAGAAAAATGTTTCCTCAAATAAACAAAAATAAGGGACTAACCAGGCACTGTGGTGCACACCTGTAACCTCAGCTACTTGGGAGGCTGAGGCAGAAAGATTGCAAGTTCTGGGCCAGGTTGGGCAACTCAGAAAGAATTACATTATATTATGTTATATATATGTACATGACATGATGTGACACATGTGGCTAAGGATGTAGCTCAGCAATAGAGTACTTTCCTAGCATACATGATACCCTAGGATCAATCTCTAGTACCACAACAAGAAAACAAAATGAAGAGACTTGTCACCAGATACAGCTTCAGGTTCCCACACCCAGTGTTGTCAGGGGCTAGGAAGACAGCAGTGAGAACCGATCACAACAGTAACCGGTGAGCAAAGTGACTTGAGTCTAGATCCTTGCCCTTGCAGTGGGTGTGGGTATTGAGCATGGCTGTCTGTGCACAGCCTCTGAAACAAGCCCCATTCTAAGTCCTGCCTGAATTTTAACCCACTATGTGGCCTTAGACAAGTGACTTGACCTCATTGAACCTCAGTTTCACCATCCATCAAATGGAATAGTGATCATCACTGACTCACAGCTACTGTTATCGTCTGTCACATGATAGGTGCCTGGCAAATGGGACTTCTTTCATCATGTCCATCACTATAGCGACCACATGACAGAGTGACCACCACCCAGCTCCAGGCAGGAGGATGGACCCCTGGGAGGTAGCAAGGCTCTTCTCACCTGGGCTGCAGTTGGGGGCAGCAGTTAAAGAACCTGCTCCCCATTGCCTATATCACTGAGACTTGTTGCATTTCAGCCTATGTGGAGGGCTTCCACCAGGGGTCTGCAAAACCCAGAGCAAGTTGTTTTTGAAGATTGAGGTATAGACAGCCAGATTTGGGGTCTTGGAAGCCCCTAAGGAATGAAAGGTAAGACCAAGCCCACGGGAGGCTGATGCCTTTCTCACTAATGAACAGTCTGAGGCAGAGGCTTTTCTTGCTGCCAGGCTTTGACCAAATATTCTGCCCACTATCTAAGAGGAAGGAGTCAGAAATCTGCAACCGCAGAGATGAAAGGCACCCTTGACTGTGATTGCGTGGGAGGAAGCGTCTTGCACTGCACATGCACAGGCAGTCATGCCATTTCTTTTTAAAGTCCACAGCTCTTTATCTACATGAAAAGCTAAATATGTAGCGGTTGAAAACAGCATTCTGCAGGCAGACAGGCCCAGGTTCAAATCCTGGCTTTTTCTCTTTCTCATTTTGAGTCTTTGGGCAAGTGTTTTAATTTTTCTGAGCTTTGACTTTTGCATTTGCATTTGTAGAGTTGGGAAGCTAAGAATTCCTCCCTTCTCCCCTGGGCCTGACATGAAGCGAGCAGTCCTGTGTATCCTAGGGATGACCTATGGATTGCTAACTGACAGGGATCGAGAGACCAAGTCCTCTCGGATCTGTCCCTGCTTCCTAGGATGATCCTGGGCCCATTCCCTCAAGCTTCAATGGCTCCCTGCTGCTTTCACAATTAAGTCTAGACTTCTAAGCATTCCATCCCCAGCTAAATTTTCTTAGGAGCGTTAGCTATAGAAGCTGGCAGAATCAAGATCACACAGGGCATGGTAGGCACTGTCATTTTTGTCCTAACAACAGAGGTGGCTTTGGAGACATGGCATGACCAGAAACTCAGACAGTCTGACTGCAAAACCCAAGCACGACTGAGGACAGAAGCATGGTTCCTCAGGGCTATGAGCTTGAAGGTAAAGGACTTCCTATTTGAAAAGTTCTTGGAGTCTGGCGTGGTGGTGCACGCTTTTGATCCCAGCACTTGGGGAGGCTGAGTCAGAAGGATCACAAGTTCAAGTCCAATCTGGCCAACTTGGTGAGACCTTGTCTCAAAAACAAAAAAAAAAATAAGAAAATGGCTGAAGGTGTAGCTCAGTGTAAGGAACCTAGGTTCAGGCCTCAGTACTGACGGAGTGAGCACCAGACCCAGTGCCAGCAATAGCATGAAGCCCATTCCAGCTATGTGGCTCTGCCCTGCTCCTATGCATGACCTGCTCACCAGTTCCATTCTTTCACACGTTCTTCCACCTACCGCTCCATCAGGTAGATTATATGACTACTAAGTTTTGAGAAGATGACACTTGCACAGGATAAAGATTGGAAAAGTCCTAAAGGGAATATGGTGGAAGAGACATCTTCCTGTCACCCGTGTCCTCGCCATCCATTCACTCCCTAGCGGTAGCCATTGTTCCCCTTCTCACAGTGCCCTTCTAAAGCCCATCCTGAACCACCCTTAGCATGCACAGATGCACAGGCACACACACACACACACACACACACACACACACACACACACCCTCATTCTCCTGTGTACTGTCACATGGGGCACCCTTGCAGACCACCCCATCTGAGGCCCAGATGGTCCAAGTCAGTCTTTTCACTGGTTTCCTCAGACTTTGTTGTATGCACTTACATGCTCTTTCCAACCTTCACTAACACAGGCAATGCTAAGGGGAACCCCAGAACAAATTCTGTACAAGTGCAACTGCTGGGTCAGTAGTCTGAGGATTTTAATGTTACTGGGATTTTCCAGATGCAAGAAAAAGCTGCCTCCTTCCAATGTACATGTGCACATGCAAACGTACATGGAAAGCCCGGCCTCAGAGCTAACCCTTCCCCACCACCAAATCCCCATATTCTCTTCAGGGTCCTACTCATCCTTCTTATTTCCCATTCCAAGGCTATATCTAAACTGCAAGGGCCACAACCCAGCCCCCACCCCAGAACTTGTGCAGGCTTCTGTACATAGTGGACTAGCCCCACCCCCACCCCAAAACTTGTGCAGGCTTCTGTACACAGAGGATTAGCCCCACACTCTGAGTACATGATGGTTATCAGCATTTTTTGACTGAAGCCATCCTGGCAGCTGCACGTGGGAAGAAAGGACTCCCCAGAAAGGCTAACAGTCCTCTTAGTTGTAACTCTCTCACGTAAGTCACCTCGGTTGGTCCCCCATGTTGGATTTGAAAACTTCTGTCTTCATTCCTTAATGAAAGAACATTACAATGCTGAATTCTGTAGCTACCTGCTTTGGGGGTCCCATCGGTCTGTTTCTTATGGGCTGAGTCTGATGCCCTGAGCACCAGGTCCCTGGCCACACTGATGAAAATGAGGAATTGCTTTCTAGGGACCCAGTGACATCAGCCTTTTCTGGGTTTGAGTCCCACATCTCCCTCTCATGAGCTTCTGCCAGGCTCTCCTCTCTGTCTGAAATCTGCTGGTCTTTTGCTTTCACTGTTACTTACTCATCCTCATCTGGACAGACCACAACCCAAAGATCACTTCCGTTTGAGGGGAGCCCTCAATGTTCCCAAGACTATCTCAGGTGCCCCATTTTATATTTAGCTGGCTTTCTTCCTCCATGTAACTCTCAGCACAGCTTCAATTAAATAAACAACAGTGGCTCACCAGAGGACCCCTGCCACCACCCTCCACCAGAGCCATCCAGCAACAAGATGCCTCAGAATGTGTCTGCTGTGCTTTCTACTGTTCCCCAAGTCCCCAGTACAGTGTCTGAGCCTGCCAGACAATAGGAAATACATGCAGCATGGGTGAATGCCTATTCCTGGCCTTGTGGATTTCAGCAATGATAAAAATAATGTTTGGTGAGAACCTACCACATGCCAGGCCCTGAAAGTTTTATTTCTTTTTTTTTTTTTTTTTTTTTTTTTTTTTTTTTTTTTTTGTCTTTTTAAGACAGGGTCTCGCTATGCAGTTGAGGCTGGTCCTGAGCTCACTTTTGTAGCCCAGGCTGGTCTCGAACTCGCACCAATCCTCCTGCCTCAGCCTCCCGAGTGCTGGGATTACAGGCATGAGCCACCACGCCCGGCTTATTTCTTTATTTAACTTCATAACCATGATTGAGTGAGGACTTATTGTCACACTTGTCACACAAGGTCACACAGCTCCGTAAGTGACCATGTTGAAATCAGAATCCAGATCTGTGTCAAAGCCTCGCTGTCAGCTCTGGAGCTCCATTCAGTTCTCAGAGCGTGTCCCGCAGAATAAAGGTCAGACCACCAACTTCATAGGCTGGGCTCGTGTCTGCAAGCTGCACAGAGGCCTGAGGTATGATTGCTCCCGGGGACGCTCTCCAAGGCCTGGAGAAGAGAAGCGCATGATCAGCTGATCAGCCTTCCACTCAGGTTGCAGCTGTTGGAAATGCCTGCAGCTAAAGCCTCCCTGGCAGAAAGTGAAGGGGAGGCACTTCTCTGTAGGAGTAAGTTCGTCAGAAAGTACCTTTCCCGGGGTTATTAAGACACAGATGAAACCGTGTAAGAGGAAGTGGTGAAATGTACAACTGAATCACCTGTGGGCAAGCCTGCGAAGTGGGGAAGAGAAGTGGCTGCATGAGGATGAGGTTTCTGTCTTACACACACACGAGAGAGAGAGAGAGAGAGAGAGAGAGACAGACAGACAGACAGACAGACAGACAGACAGACAGAGAGAGAAAGAGAGACAAAGACAGAGAGACAGAGAGACAGAGAGAGATTGAAACCAAGAATACAGGGAGTAGACCATTGTTAAATCTGTTGACAAGATGTCATGCACATTGTGCTGTTTTCTCAACTTTCATGGGTGCTTGAATATTCAAGTACAAGGTTGTGAATTTGATTCCTTGTACAAAATAAAAATTTTAAGGGAAGTAAGAAGAGAAGGAAAGACTGAAAGATAGGATTAAGGAAGGAAAAGAAGAAAGGGAAGAAGGGAAGAAAAACATTTTAGTCAGACTCTGAAAAGAAAAAAACACATCTTTCCGCTGCCCCCTCCAAAGTTAATTAAGTGTGGCAGTGAGACCCATGCTGTTTGGGCTATTTATGTAATGAAAAGATCTTCTAAAAATAGAACCCAGAGGCCCAGCTTGCAAAGTCTATGGCTGAGCCAGCTGGAGCAACAGAAGGTGATGGGGAGCCCTGATCCCGGCTTCATCAGTCGTTATGATTAAAGGAGGCTTCTCATATTCAGGCTGCAAAAAGCGCTCCAGGCAAGAGGCTGGGAGAGGTTTAATTTATGTCCAGCAGAGATTAGCTTGCTTCGATTTGTGCATGCACTCAGCCCTCGGGAGATTGCCTGCTGACTGCTCTCTGAAAAATAAGAAGGAGCTTGTGTAAAAGTGCCCGAGAATCAAGCAAGTCCTTGGCTTGTTTCTTACCAGTTAGAAATACAGAATATTACCACTAGAAGGGAACTGTGGGGATTTTCTGGTGACCAGGTTTAACCGTAGGCTTTTTATGTGCTATTTTACTGGAGTGGATACTTTCAGGGAGGAAGCAGGTAAACAGGGAGTGAGGGAGAGAGGGAAGAACAGAGGGATAGAGAGAGGTGAAGAAAGGGAGAAAGAAGAAGGGTAGACTGACCATGACCAGGCTTCCCATAGGCCCTTGGAAGGCCCACTGAGTTCTGTGCAATGCAGGGGCCGGATGTGCTGCCAAATAACATGAGGAGTAAGAGCAGAGTGTGGTGCTATAGACCTGTAATCCCAGAATTCTAAGCAGTGGAGGCTGGGGAGTCACAAGTTTGAGCCCAACCTGAGCAACTTAATGACTTAGATAGACCCCATCTATAGATATATGATAGATAGATAGATAGATAGATAGATAGATAGATAGATAGATAGATAGATAATATGGCTCACTGAAAAGGCCCTGGATTAAATCCCCAGTACCAGAGAAAGAGTAAGATTTAGAGATGAGTTTTGGACAAGGTTGGGATTGACAAAAGATGGAAACAGAAGTGACAAACTTCAAGCTAAATCTGGCCCTCTGCCTGGCAATATAACCCAAGAGTTAAGAGTGGTTTCCCATGTTTAAACAGTTGTGAAAAAGTGGAGATTTTCATGAAAACTACACAAAACCCACATTTCTGTGTCGGCAGTTCCTGGAGCAAGGCCCTGCTCATGCGTCTGTGGGGCTGCATCACCAGGTCCTCACCCCTGCAGGAACAGCTGAGTCACCGCCACAGACTTCCCTCACAGAGCAAAAAGCTCTCACCACCCAAGCCTTCCTCCGAAAAAGTTTATTGATCTGTTATAAAAACAACAGTTCCCAATACTGTTTTCAGAACTTTATAAGAGCAAATAAACTGCATTTTGTTGGCTCTTTTCTTTTATGCGCTGTCAGATGCTTATTGCTTACCTGTGGACTCAGGCACTGGGAACCAGCCGAGAGCAAAGACTGAGCTCCTGCTTTTGTGGAGCATAGCATCTGTGTCTAGCTCTTTATAGTATAAATTTTCTAGCCCCTCCAGTTGTTTCCTTCACCTGTGTCCACTCCCCTTCCCTGTGTGCTTCCACTCACCTCCATCTCTCCTAAGGAGAGGCCCCTAAAGTAGCCTGTACCATTTTGTCAGGAGATGGAGGCCTCGAAGAACTCATATGGAATCAACCCATGCTCTCTGTCTAGTTTTGAAGTTCTGAATACTCACCTTTGTATTTTCAGGTCTTGATTTCCAAAGACCCTACTGCAGAAGATTGTATCCCATAGATGAAAGCAATAGCTGACTATGGAGGATAAGGCTATGTGTGTGTGTGATCCCTCCCACCGCAAAACAAAGTCACCTCCAAATGCGTGCCCCAGGGCCTCAATCTCTATGCAAAACCTAAAGAGCGGAGATCTGCCTCAGCTCCAGGAAAAAGCTGGCTCCTCAGAGGACCCTCTGAGGACTGGCATTTGAACCATCAATGAACTTTCAAGGTCTAGCCCTTATCTCTTCTCTCCTACTCTTGTACTACTACATCTTTCCAGAGGACTGCTTGATTTATTTTTAGAAAAAATAGCATTGGGTAAGTCACTGAAGTCTCCCCAAACTTGAACAATTTCTTTTGGAGCCTGGAGCCCAGTGGCAGAGCAGAAGAGAAGCCACCAAGGGCCAGGGCAAGAGTTGAAGGGTCCCAGGATGGTGCTCAATGGCACAGCCCCTTCCCTCTGCCTGGACTCCACTGCATACAAGATCACCATCAGTGTGGTCCTCATAATCCTCATCCTCATCACCATTGCTGGCAACGTGGTTGTCTGCCTGGCTGTAGGCCTGCACCGCCGGCTCCGCAGTCTGACCAACTGCTTCATTGTGTCCTTGGCAGTCACCGACTTGCTCTTGGGCCTCCTGGTGCTGCCCTTCTCTGCCATCTACCAGCTGTCCTGCAAATGGAGCTTCAGCAAAGTCTTCTGCAATATCTATACCAGCCTGGATGTGATGCTGTGCACGGCCTCCATCCTCAACCTCTTCATGATCAGCCTCGACCGCTACTGCGCCGTCACTGACCCACTGCGGTACCCTGTGCTCATCACCCCAGTCCGGGTCACCATCTCTCTAGTCTTCATCTGGGTCATTTCCATCACCTTGTCCTTCCTGTCTATCCACCTGGGTTGGAATAGCAGAAGTGAGATCAGCAAGGACAATGACACCACCTTCAAGTGCAAAGTCCAGGTCAATGAAGTGTATGGGTTGGTGGATGGACTGGTCACCTTCTACCTACCTCTGCTGATAATGTGCATCACATACTTCCGTATCTTCAAGATTGCTCGGGAGCAGGCCAAAAGAATCAATCACATCAGCTCTTGGAAGGCAGCCACCATCAGGGAGCACAAAGCCACAGTGACACTGGCTGCCGTGATGGGGGCCTTCATCATCTGCTGGTTTCCTTACTTCACAGTTTTTGTTTACCGGGGGCTGAAAGGGGATGATGCTGTCAATGAGGTGTTTGAAGCCATCGTTCTGTGGCTTGGCTATGCCAACTCAGCCTTGAACCCCATCCTGTATGCTGCCCTCAACAGAGACTTCCGCACTGCGTACCACCAGCTCTTCTGCTGCAGGCTTGCCAACCACCACTCCCACGAGACTTCTCTGAGACTGAACAACTCTCAGCTAATCAGGAGTCAAAGCCAAGAACCCAGGTGGCAGGAGGAGAAACCCCTGAATCTCCAGGTGTGGAGTGGGACAGAAGTCATGGCCCCACAGGGAGCCACAAACAGGTAACAACAGCGCTAACCATTTGTCCAGCAGATTGGGGTGGCGGGGAGCCTCTTGTGAACAGCACTACACTGTGTGTAGGTGGCGTTGGCTTTTATGCTGAGAATGCTCCATGACCACTTGAACATTGTCTCACTTAATCCTCCAGTGGCTCTCTATTTAGAACCTTCTATCTCTGTTTTTAAAGGGTTACTGTAAAGGTCTCAGACAACTTGGCAAGGACCATTCAGCTAGGATTTGGATACAGGGCCTTTGGCTCCAGAACTCAGGGACCCTTTTTTCTAGCTATGCTGTCCCTTCAGTCAAAAGGTCTAAGTCTGAGGCATACTCTGTCACTCAGGAGTCACGAGTGTTCAACTAAGGCCTCCAGGACAACGCTGGAGCAGCCAGGCACCAACGCTGCCTCCTGATGGGCCCACTGTGAGGATAAATGAGAAACTTAGCTCCATTTATTGAGCAGCTACTGTGCATCAGCTATTATGGTGGGAACACTCAGGTCAGTGGGCAAAGAGAACAGGCAGGTGGACTTTGAAATCCAGGCAGGAGTGCAAATGCTATACCACACATAATAGGAAAGATGGAAGGGCTAGAGCCAGGGTGGGGATAACGTAGGCAAATCTGTGCTGTGGGTGTCTTTTTTAGTTTTTTTTTTTTAGAACTGGAAATGGGACCCAGGGCCTCCTCATGTATGCTAGGCAAGGACTACTACTGAGCTGTACCTCAGATCTGTACACGGAAAAAGAGCCCTGACGTGGAAAGGCGGTGTGAGCCTGCAGGCAGGGCTATCAGCAAGCACAATATGGTGCTGGTTCCTGAGAAGAGAAAGGGGAAGAAAGCAAAATCCGGTAGGGTACTTTAAAAAAGAAATTAAAAATTTGCAAACTAAGAGATAGATATACAGAGTACAGAAAATACAAGACAGAGAAAGCTTCAGAGCCCCACCTCCAGGCCTAGTCCAGACTGAAAAGATAAACAGAATCAGTATGAGATTTAGGTAAATTCCCTATTGATGATGTCAGCACTGGACCTGAATGATCCTGCAAGCTCACTGTGCGGAGAGACAACTGCTCTCTGAGCTTTAGCTGAGAGAAACACATGAGCCAATGCTCCTAGAATGCCTGATACATAAGAGTTGCTCAATAAATTCTGCTTTCCTTTGTCTTTGTTACTGCCTGTCAGAAAGCTGGTCTGTGGAACTCATCCATCCATCTGTCCATCCATCCCTTTGTCCATCCATTCATTTATATGCAGATACTTGTCAGACTCTTGCCACATATTATGAACTATGCTGAGTGTCAGGGATGTAGAAATGGCATTTTGTATGTGGATTGGGATAAGAAATTATGAAAGATCAGTCGAGAAGCTATGTTCTTTATGGAAAATGCTCCACCCCCACCCACCCTAGGACTTGAACAATTCATTGTCCCTCTAGGCCTTAGTTCCCTCACCCTGTAGTGTGCTGGATCTGTCCTCAGGTGGCTGATCACCACAAAGTTGCCTGAAGGTCACATGAACTAAGGAACATGAAAAGACCTACAGTCCATCAATCGGATCCAAGTTTATCCTCAGTCACTGGGCATCACACTAACTATTGCCCAACTGGACACTGTAGAGTCATGCTCTGGGGCTCTGCATTCTTCTGGACAGCTGTGGGACCAAAACTTTCTCAGTAGAGTCCAGGGCTCCATATCCCTTCTTGTCCATGTTGTTGTCACCCTCTCCCCACAGCCAGGCAGTGTCCCTCCATAGACCAGTGTGCCAGGCCCCTCTGCCCTCCACCTCTCTCCTCATAGAGCCAGTCTAAGCACCCAGCCCCTGAACTGTTCCCAGGGCCATCTCCCTGACCTCCTGGGCTCGTAGCATCGAGATGTACACTCCCAAGTTCACCCTCCACTCCAGCACAAAAGTGTGCCCAGTGAGCACATCTGGAGGCTTCCATAGCCTGTGCTGATGAATGAAATGTCCCCTGCACTCTGTCTTTCCAGGAGCCTGAATTTAGAAGGAAGCCTCAGCAACAAAGCTAATTTAGTTCACAGTGTGTAAGAAAAAAGAATAACAACCACATGGTTAAGAGCTAGATAGAAGACAGTTGACACTACTCAGTTTAATCATGTGTGTTGCTTTGTACTGTTCTTTCCTCATTGACTCCTGACTTAATAAGTCGCCTTCTAACCTAATCCTTAAGGACACGTATTCATTCAGGAGGCACTTACCAAGAATAGGGAATCAATCTTATATACCTATATGTATTAATCTAAACTGATCTGATGATGAAAATATGTAATATAACCATTGTTAAATTTAAACAATAAAAAAATTGAAACTCAAAAAATAAATTAAAAAAAAAAAAAAAGAGTAGGGAGCATTCACTAAGCACCCACTATTTACCACTTGCCATATCTGACACTGGTTCCATGTAGTAATCATTCGGCAGAGCCATCCTGCCTTGCTCTCTGCACCCCACGCCAAGGGCACACAGAGAGGTAAGAAGCCCCCAGCCCCACACCACTGCTGTTGCCACTTGTAATTATTCACAGCTCAGTTATTGAGCAACATGTTCAGGGGTTGAAGTTCAGTGTTCCGAGAGCCGAAGAGCAGTGAACATCCTGGCCCATTCTTTTTATCCTTTATTTTCTGGGCTGCAACTGTAAATGCAAACAGAAAACCCCTGCTCAGCCAGGGTGGGGTTGAACCCTTGAGACTGGGGTCCTCATTCCATTCCCAGCCAACCTTGTGAACTAAGGGTCTGTTTAACCCCCACTTCATCAATGAGGCTCAGAGAAGGCAAGCAAACACCCCAAGTGGTTCAATCTAGGAAGCTCTGTCAGAAATAGCAGCTCAAGTAATTGAGTGTCTTCTTGGTGCTAGGGACAAGCACCGACTTTCTTTTCTGGTCCCATAGCCACCCAGCTAAGAGGTGGCCTCCACCTGGGTCACACATAGCTGTTGAGCCAGGGCCAGAGCCCAGGTGCCCAGAAACCACAACTGAGGTCTGTCTCCCATTCCCTGGGCACAGCGGGCAGAAGAGCTGAGTGGAGGATGGGGGAGCCAGCTGGAGGGCTTCCTGCCAAGGTTGAGGGCTCTGGCATGGCAGGAGGCCAAGCAGAGCCAGGGAGCTTTTCTCACTGAGGCTGCCAGAGCAATCAGAGCCTGGCATGTTCCTTGATAAGGCTGGCTCCTAGATTCTCTGACCACTGATAGCATATCCTTGTGCTCTGCTTGGGGACAAAACCCAGCAATGACCTACAGCCCTCTTGCTGCCAACAATGGGGCGTGTGCCTGGGCTAAGAATTCTGGATGGAACTGATTCAGTGTGCCTTGAGCGGAGCAGGAGACGCAATCAGAGAGGGAGAGTCCGGGAGACAGTGGCTGAGTTGGCCTATCCTCCCTGCTCTGGGCCAGCCAGCGACCTGCTCCCCACTGCGAAATAGAGATCTCCGTTGCTCCTTCCTTACCCGTATGGCCTCACCTCTGCTCACCCCCTCACCCCTCCTCTCCCTGCAAGCCCTGATCCTGTTGCCCACCCACTCTGACCCGTCACTTGCAGGGAGCTATGCAAAGCATGAATCTCTCCTCCCACGGTCTCGGCTCAGTAACTTCCACTGAATCCCATTGCTTCCTGGATGCAGCTGTAGCAAATGACCACTAACTGTAGGCTTAAAAGAGACGCACTGCTCTTCTCTGGTAGTTTAAGAAGTTACAGATCTGAAAGCTGGGTTTGGGAGAGCTGCTTCCTTCTGGGAGCTTCCAAGGAGGAGAAATCCTTTCCCTCATCTTTTGCAGCTTCTGGGTGCCACGCGTGGCTCCTTGGCTCCCGGCCTCTACAGTGTCCTCATCGCTCCAACCTCTCAGCTGTCATTACCTCTACTCTATAGACAGCTCAGTGGTCCTCTGCCTCCTTCTTATGTGGATACTTGTGATTACATTGATGGTTTGCTGTGTTTGAATAACCTAAGCTGAGATCCCCATCTTTAATTTCTTAATCACATCTATAAAAAACTTTTGCCAATAAGATAACATTCTCTGATCATGAATCAGAGATGTGGCCCTATTTGAGGTCCATTATTCAGCCTTCTATATGTCCCAACTTGCTACCGGACACTGAAGGACCTTCACAGTTCAGTCCCTGACCATCTTCCTCTTCAATTTCCTGCCAGCATCCCAGGCCCTCATGTGCCTCCACCACCCTCTGCCCCAGTCAAAATAAGACCCTCTATGTTTGTTCACTCAAAAGCATTTACCACACTGGATAAGGTGGTATTTCCTTATAATCCCAGCACTCTGGAAGGCTCAAACTCAAAGCTCGGCAACTCAGGAAGACCCTGTCATTAAAAAAAAAAAAAAAAAAAAAAAAAAAAAAAAAAAAAAAAAGAGTGCTAGAGGTATAACTCAGTGCAAAGGCCCTGGGTTCAGTCCCTAACACTGGGAACACCAATAAAGATTCCCAAGGACTTGCTGGCCTCCAGCGCTGAGGCAACAGAGAGCAGGCTGAGAACAAAGGTCTGAGTGTGGTCCTCCCGACCAGCAGCTCCCTCCCAGAAATAAAGCAGCTGGCATCAGGCCCACAGCCTCAGTTACAACAGGACCAGGACTGGAGCCCAAGGCCAACTGATTTCAGGTCCCGGGTCCTTTCTGCAGTGCTCCTGCTCCTGACCAACACATCAGTGCTAGTCCCACAGATACCAGACAGGGAATCCAAGGCCCAAGGAAGCAAACAACGTGGTTAGGTGCAGTGCAAAGCAAGCTCAGGGGAGCTGGACACCTGCCCAGTGCTCTTTAGGTCCCTTCTCACCACTCTGTGCTCCCCATAATCTCCCAGGGCCAGAGATATGATTCATAAGCATCAGGACTATCAGCAGCCCCTCCCTGGCAGGCGTGGCACTTCCTCATTCCTGCAGAGCCCCTTGCTTGCCTGCAGTGGCTTGGGTCTGCCCAGGTATCTAGAGTGTTTGGCCCTGGCTGTGCACAGTGCCTCTACCCTCCTCTTTCTGACCCTCCCTATGCCAAGAAGGTGGCCCCCAACCAGCTCCTGCCTAGCCCCTCACATCTGCTTTCTGCCCCTGTGGCCGGAGAAGACTTTCACAAAAGTAAACTGGGTTATGCCCCATCCATCTGTTGTTTCTGGAATAAAATACAAAGTCCTTGTCCTAGCCTGCAAGGCTCTGGACTAGCAGGCTCTGCCGCTGCCCAACTTTCCTTGATGCCCACGCTTTGTCCCACGTCATGGGACCCTTCCTCTTGCTGCATGTTATTAGCTTCATATCTTCTCCCCTAGACCATAAGCCTTGGGTGTCAGCCTCATGTCTCTGCTGCTGCTTCCACTGGCTTCTTAACACCTAGTCTTGAGCCTGGCTCAAGCAGGTCCAAAGGCATTGTTGAATAAATGGTTGAATGAATGAATATTTAAGGACCCAGAGAATCCCAAGAAGTGGAAAATGCCACCCCCACCACAGAAATAAAAACCTAGACCTCAAAGAGGAAAGTTCCAAGAGCCTAGGAAGAGCTCAGGGACAGCCAGTTCCCTTTTATGGGATGTTACGATGGCTTGTGACAGAAACCTGCGTCACAGGCGGGCCTCCCGGCAGCAGCCAGGGCTAGCTCTGAGTGACAGAACTTTTGGTGGGAAAGGTCCAGCCATTCCCCCAGCTCCGTCACAGAAGGGACCTAGAATAGCCAAGTCACATGTGAAAGCAGTGGAACATGTGAACTTTTCAGTGGGGCTAGCATCCAGGGCTGCCCCAGTCTGGACCGTGTCCACTGGGTCACCACAGCATATCGAGGTTTGGCTGACATTTGGGGGATGAGGGAAAGGAAGGGTTGATTCATCTTCTACTCCAAGCTCAGTCTGGGAAGCCGTGCTGTAATATCGGCAGCATCGCAGAACCACATGCCTGATGCACATGCTTCCCCAGAACGGCTCTTACTCAGAAAGGAAGTTTCCCTTAAGGCCACAAGCAAGCTTACTGATTTCATCTTGCTCTCTAAACCAGTCTAACTTTTTTTTGCATATTGATTGCTGCATTCCTGAGCAACTTTTAGAAGTGGTTTTTCAGATATACCCAGAATAGCTTCTTCCCTGAAGTTCAGGCATGCGGCTGGTTCCCTGCCATCCGAGAGCCGGGGCTACCTTATGTGTGGTAGATTTTCTGATCTGGCTCTTGTGTCTAGCTGTCACACCTTGCACCTCAAGGCCACCTGTGGGTTTCTCCTGCAATACTGAAAGTTAGGCGGACCCCGTGTGATAGGAGTCATGGTCTGTCCTCCTATTACTACAGGACATTAGGCAAGTCACTCCAGTCTGAGATATAAAACAATGATGGTTATCTAACCTTGCAAGTTGGAAGAATAAAAATAGAGCTAAGGCGCTTAGCATAATTCCTGGTATGTGGCAGGAACATCAGCAAATGTGAATTTCTGTTCTCTATCAGCTATCTCTTCTCCTTTCTTTTATTCTCTCTGGCTGTCTCTGTCTCTCTCTGTCTCTCTCTCTGTCTCTCTCTGTGTCTCCCTGTCTCTCTGTCTGTCTGTCTTTCTCTCTGCTCCCTTCCTCCATCCCACTCTCCTTCATGCCCCCCTCTCCTGTTTTCTTTCTTCTACCACTTCACATACCGCACAATTCACCCATTTAAAATGTGCAGGGAAGTGGCTCCCAGTATATTTACAGAGTTGCAAAGTCATCATGACAATCAAGGGGCCTGGCAGGATGGCTCATTGGTCTAAAGCGCCTGCTTAGGAAAGAAAGCTTAGGCGGCTGCAGGGACCGCGGTTCGATCCCCGGCACCACATGCTGCGCCAGCCCTGCCCTCAGGGCAGGCTGAGCCGGCCATAAAAATAAATAAATAAATCATTACAATCAATATTGAAACTTTTCCTCCCTCCTAAAAGAACCCCTGGCCCCTTTACCCAGCCTCTCTGGTCCCTGCCTTCCATTGCTACACCCCCACCCCCACACAGACATAACTGCTAATCTGCACTCCTCCCATCGTCCCATCTGGACACTTTACATCATACATGGTCTTTTGTGCCTGGCTTCTTGCACTTAGCATTTTTTCAAGGTTCTATCTTTCATTTGCTGTTCTTTCACTTCATTTTTTTCCCATTCCTTTTGTTTGCTCCCCTGCCCTTCCTGTGACCCACAGCTCCATGTCTCTTCATCAAGTCATTGGGCTTTGTGGAAGCTTTTGATCGCTGTGGGCCTTGGGTGGGGAACTACACCCTGTGAGGTTGTGTCTGGGGCCACCTGTGTGGCCCGCATCCCTCTGCAAAGCTGCCAAGCAGAGCGGAAGCTCTGACCAGAAGTTAACCCATTCATCTTTTCTCTCTTCAGAGAGTTTGGGGAATGAGTCTCTCTTCCTACCCCCAGAGGAAGTCAGGGAAAGGAGAACAGAGAGCAGGTGGGAAGCCCTTCACGGCCTCAAAGTCAAGGAGACTAAATCGTGGCGCCTCCCTGGAGTCATTGGAAAGGTAGAGCACTTCTCATTTACAGGTCTGGGGTTGGTGCCTCTGAGGCCCGCTGGAGACCCTTTTGGCTTCCAGAATGCTCTTCTCCACTCTATACCTACCAGCTCCTAAGATTCGACAGCCTAGCGTTGTTGGACAGGGATGGGAGGGAAGGGAAGCCATAGCTTCCAGGCCACCACCAATATTTTGTACCCTTAAAATAAAGGTGCATGTTTGAGGAAACAAGTGAGAAATGGGCCCTTCCACTGGGGGACCTAGCCCAAGGGCACATGGCTGTGCATTGCGCAGCAAGGCGGGACCTCCACCCCCCCTGGCCCCCTTTGCCTGATGCCTTTGGGTGGAAAATAGTATAATGCTAGCAGGGCATCAGGTAACGGTGTCTTAGGCAACAACCGATCGCACTGACAGTGGTCCCATAAGAGTATAATGGAGCTCAAAAATTCCCACGGCCTACTATTCCCACTGTGCCTTTTCTACATTTGGGTGCACCAACGCCATTGTGTGACAGTTGCTGCGCTGTTCTGTGCAGTGCTGTGCTGCACAGGGCTGTAGGCAAGGACACGTGGGCTGTTCCCTGAGTCTAGGTATGTGGTACGTGGCAGCAGCCGGGTTTGTGTTAGTGCTGCCTATGGTGATTATACAACAGCAACACCACGTGCTGGTGCACTTCACAGAGTGTGTCCCTTTGGCTAAGTGATGCACAGCTATACTCAACTCTGCCACCATAGAGAAGACCTAACTCTATGGGGGTGGCTGGATTCTGATAAAACCTTATTTATGGACACTAAACTTGGAGTTCCATATTCATGAGTCGTGAAATGTTATTTTGCTATTTTTTTTTTTTCAACTTGTTCAAGAAAAACAGGTGGTGGGCTAGATTTGGTGCCTGGACTATCATTTGCAAACCCAGATGTAGGGGACAGAAATGGCTAGCAAGTCCAGGCCCTCACTCTGCGATGTGGGGTGGGTGCCTTCCCCTCTCTGAACCTCATCTTGCTTATCTGAAAAGTGGGGTGTACGATGGCTTCCTGGGAATATTACGACGACAGTTCCCACCGATTTATGCGACATGCCTGGCACAGAATCAGTGCTTACTAAGTGGAAGCTTTTGTTATTTTTTCCTCCGTGGCCTCTCTGCAAAGGAGCAGATGAAAACTTTGAGGTGGGCTGTGTACATGTGTGTCTCAGCTGTGCTACTGAGCTGCTCAGATCATGTCCTGACCCCAAGTCTCATGTCTCCCATCTGAAAACAGAGAACTTGGACTGATCCCGAGGGACCATTCCAGCACGTGCTATATTTAAATGCTTAACAAGGGAGACAGATTATGCCCACACCCCAGCCATGCTGTGTCAAGAGTCTCTGGCAAGGACAATGAAGAATGTGTCTTCCATACTAATGAATCTCTCAGAGTATCGGGGCAAATCCAGTAGAAAGCGCCTTTGTCATGATTTCAGCTGCAGGTGCTGGTGGCAGCCACCCCCCCACCCCCAATAGAGCAGACAGGACACAGAGGGAAGGGCTGCAGAGAAGTCTCTAACTTTGGGGCCAGAGAGCCTTCCCTGGGGGCTGCAGGCCATGTGACCTTAAGAAGACCACATCTCTCCCTGAGTTCTAACTTCCTCATCAGTAAAATAGAGCTAAAAAATTCTGACTGCTGTCTCTGCCCCTAAACAAGCAGCTGTTGTTGAACACAGCAGTTATTTCTGGCAGTGGCGAGGGGTTGGAATAAAGCGTGCCTCAGCCTCACTAAGCATTGCAGGTTCTCTGTAGCTCACGAGACTCCTGGGATACAAGGACCACTCCCTCTTCCTGTAGATAAAGTGGAAGGGGAAGTCCCCACTGCCAAAGTGTCACCGAGCCATCAGTTTGTCCACTAATCCACGCAGAAAGCTGTGCCGTGCTGGAAGAACCCCACAGCCTAGGCATTACATGCCTACATCCTTCTTTCTAGGAGACTAGCCATATGCCGTCATCACCCAAGGGCTGACATTCAGGACTGGTGGCAGTTCTCTCTTCACATGGAATCGAGAAGTAGGGTGTTTAGAAAACTTAATCCCAAAAAGGAACGTATCACAGAAAGACACAGTGGAAGCTCTTTCTTGTTGCTGCGTTCCACAACTCCAGAAGTTTTTCTGTCTTTGTCCAGATGCATGCGTGGCCTAGCAGCCATGGTGACAAAAGGGTGCTCACAGTCTGCGCACTGCCCTCCTTCCCTTCGTGGAGCGCAGTCCTAGGCAGGCAGCAGGCTATGCTGGTGGCTGCTGACTCTCCCCTGATTCATCCACTCCCACACCCTTTGCCCAGCTCCCAAGAAATAGGAAGCTCCCTGTGCTGATCTGCTGAGCTGGAAACTGCGCCTCCCAGGTGGTTAGATGCTGGCCAGGGGCCAGTTACTTCCCATCTCACATAGTGTGTCCTCATCTGAACAGTGAGGTGACTGTGTCAGGATCTCCTCAGCACTGAGAGAGGGGTTGAGTCAGTTCCTGTGCCCCAGGAAGATGTTTACAGCCTACACATGGGGCTGGGTGATACAGACCTCCTTCCCTGCTACTCGGGAAGCCCAAAGACCACCATTTCACAGGTGGAGGACAAACTTAATTTCCTGGGTCAGAGGAGCCCAGTCAGCCCTAGTTGTACATCCAGTGACTCTGATGTGAAAGCGGTCCATTCAGGAGTCACTCCACTCCTCTCTTCCTCCTTCCTTCCAGAGTAAGTTCCCAGGCTGTTCAGGCCACCCCAAGCCTGTCCTATGGGCTTCTCTATCCAAATACTGTTGGGCCCAGCAGTCATGGGCCCTCCCTCTTTTGGAAACCAGACAAACTTCCCAGGGCTTTGACCTATACTGCGGGCTCCTAACTCCCATCCTTGCCCCAATACCCCAGTAGGCAGTCCAAGTTATGTGCTGAGACTCCCTGTATCCTTCGAGGGGGCAGAGAGCTGAGGGTTCAGGGCAGCATGAGACCCTCTCGCTGCTATTCCTGTTCTCCAGCAAACTCATACCCTCCCAGTCAGCCTTGATCAATGCTTCCACATAGAAAGTAGGGTTCAAGCCTCTGTGCTCTTAGCACCCCAAAATCATCCTCCAGTGACCCACTTTCAGTCAGGTTCTCAAACTCAAGGGCGATGGGCAGCAGGAAGCCAGATCCACCCAGCCTCTGCCTCTCACTCACCGCTGCCTCTCTCCTGTGCCTGCTCCTCCCCAAGGAGGGGAAACTGAGCTCCCAGGCCCGTGACTCCAGCGCACACTGACCCTCGCCAGTGTCTATCTGGGCCTGTGGTGATGTCTCTGTCCTTACCTATGTGCTTTAGGCACCTCTGTGCCATGCCCTGGGTGGTGCCAGTGAGGCTAACAAACAAGAGCAAGAGCCAGGCACCTCCTCGTCATCTCAGAACAGTGCCCCATGCCACCCCCAGTACACCAGCCCAGCATGTTCACTTGCTATCTGGTCAGAGCAAGGAGTGAACCACTGCTGCCAAGGGCTGACCCCATCAGGCTACCTGGGAGCTCGTGACCTGGTAGCTCATGACCTTGGGCATGTCACTTAACCTTCCCATGCCTTGGTTTGCTCATCTGTAAAGTGGGAACGATACTAGTACTCACTCCATGAGGTTGTAAGGAGTAAAGGAGAAGGTAAACACAGAAGCCCATGGGTAGTGTCTGTTGCCTGAGCCCTCTCAGTGACTGCCAGCCATCATGGAGGCAGAGAACATAAGGAGCCCTGGAGTTGGCTGAAATGTTTCCCTATTGTACTTTACAATTGTCTTTGCATTTGTTTTGGTATCGTAACTCTGTAGTGGACATCTTGATGCAGAGAACATTAGGTTTCTTTCAGATTAGTTTCTTAGAAACTGAATTTCTGGAAACAGAATTGCTAGCCAAAAGGAAGGGATATTTTAAGCCCTTTGTTCTACTTTTTCTGTTTGCAGGACAGGGTGTAGGGGCCTCCCTGCTGCCAGCAAAATCTGAAAGTGTCACTTCCTTGAAGTCACATCAGTGGAAGGGTCCTGGAACTGTTGTGAGGGTTCCAGGACAGACCACAAAGAGAAGAGGACACTGACATTTAAAGATGAACCAGGGGAACAGGGTAAAGAGGGAGAAGTCTTTGAAAGAGCTACAGAAGAAGCAGAGAAAATTCTGCCCCTCATCCAAGCCTTAAGCTTTCACAGACTGGGAGTCACGGGGGTCTCAAAGCAAACAGATCAGTACACGAGTGCAGGAGCCAAGCCAGGATACAGCGTACAACAAGCCCAGAGTGGGTTCAGCTCTGCTGCTCACTGCTAGATGACTGGGCAAATGGAAGGCCCCTCCATGCCTCAGTTTCCCCACGCAGGTAGTAGGTGTGACATTTTCCCTGTCTCCCAGGAATGGTATGTGTGGGTGATGGGCACAGGACAGTAGGAATTGCCTACTTTGGGACAACTGGATTCTTTTACCAGAAGCACTGGCATGAATAGGCAGGAGCGATGAGATTTTTTTCAGTTTAAACCACTGTTCTGTTTCCTAGAGGACTGGGGAAGCAGGCCGGTCTCCAGCAGTGGTTATTGGAAAGTCTGAGCCCTCAATGTGAGCACAAGGTTAGGGCTGAGGAGTACCGAATCTCACCCAAACCCCAGAGAGGAATGATAAAGCAGTGCCCGCTGAGCTCTGCTTCCTGCATCATAAAGGGAGGGCAGGCAGGGGACGTCCAGCCTGCAGCTCTGCTGACCTGTGCTGCCTGCAAACTGTACTCTCCACTTACTGCAAGCCTTTGCTAAAGTGACTGGAGAGCCTTGGGCCTTGAATGCTCATGTATTAGAGAAAATATCACATGGACACTGCAAAAGTCAAGTGAGGATGGTCAGTGGCTGATGGCTGAGCAAGCTCACCCCTTCATGACTCAGCAAGTGGCACTCAGCAGGAGGAAATGGATGCTGCTTGGCGATAGGGGAGGGGCTGCTCAGGAAGTGGGGCTCCCCGCTCCTTCACTTCTCCTTGGAGCGCTGTACCCTGCGTGCTACAACACACCTGCTGCTGGCTTCCCGGCTGTGCGATCTCGGGCAAGTTACCTCATTCTTTGCCTTCCTTTCCCTCTCTGTAAAATGAGAAGAATGATAGTACCTATCCCAGGAGTTACTGTGAGGATCAATGGAGTTGATAAATATATCTGTATATATTTGCTTCTGGCCAGGCCCGGTGTGTAGGAGGAGTCCAGCAATGGTACTTTTTCTGTGGTTGTGCTAGCAGCTCAGAATAAGCACTTGGATCTGGCACATGGTGGTGGAATCCATTTTTCCATTCACCCGCTGTGTGCCCTGGCCGCATCATCACCCCCATGTTGCAAGATGTAGGAGGTGTGCCCAGCACATAGGGTTGCTGAGAGAGCCCCAGGCCAAGCACAGTATGTACTGAACACTGATATTGAACTACATGTGTAGGGGCCTGAGGTATAGATGAGTGGCATAAATGTATGTCTGAACTACATGTGTTACCTACAACTTCGTATGTACAAAGCTCTCTCATAAGCATTGTTCAAGCCCAGTCTCCACAGCCTCCCAGTGGTGGGAAATGCTCCTGGACAGAGGGTATGTTAGTCAGCTTTCCAGTGCTATGGCAAAATACCTGAGATAATCAACTGAAACGAAACAAAGGTTTATTTTGGCTCACAGATTCAGAGGTTTTACTCCATGGTTGTTGAATGTATTGCTCTTAGGGTTGTGGCAGCACGGTAAATCCTGGATTGGATGAGCACATGGTAGTCACTGACCTCACAAGTCCCACTGTCCCCTTGAAGGATACACCCCCATGACCTAATGTCCTCCCATCAAGCTCATTTTCTAAAGGTTTCCCCACCTCCCAACAGTGTCATGGGCTGCACCTCTGGGCCTTAGGAGAACATTCAACATTTAAATTCTAGCAGAGGGGGAAGGAAACTCAGCTTGGGGCACTCACTGTCCCATGCAGCCATCATGTCCTAGAGAAGGGCCAGGCTGTCCAGAGGCTGAGGCTGTTCCCTAGCCAATGCCTAGCATTCTCCTACTCCAGAGCCCTCCACAGCTCTTCAGGGCCTGGCAGATCATATCTGCTGCCCTCAAACAAGACCCCCCTGTTATGGCTGTAGACTACCTTTCTGCCCACCATCCTTTGCAGCTAAGAGGAGTTGATCCGGCTATTCTCAGCACACAAACCCCAGTTCCTGTCATGTCCTCTGCCCCTAGAGCTTTCCTCGCAGCCCCGCACACTGCTATTAAGTCACCTCTCACTGCCTCAGACCCAACCCAAATGCCAACTGCTTCAGGCACCTGAACCAGAAATTGCTTCTGTGCCACAGTGTTAATAACACACACTTGCTCACACTCAGAGGCACACATGTGCCTGCATGCTGTGGCACACACACACACTCTCATGTGCATGCACACCCATCCACACCTATATGTTTGTGTCTATGCAGACACATTTCCACTCCCTCTTGCTCACTGTTAGATGCATGTGTGCACACACATGTAGTTTTATTTTTACACTGTAGCAATTCCCACTCATATTATCACCTGTAAGTTACTAGAGACCTGTGCCCTGCCCAGATTATCTTTGTATCTCTGCCATCATCTGTATCAAATTCACTGCAGTTGCCCCCTAAGAGTAGCATGGCACAGTGGAAAGGAAGTGTATTTTGCAGTCAGATGACTTGAGTTTTTCTCCTCAGTACCTGGAGCATGTCTCACCTATGTAGAGCCTCAACTTCATGACTTGAAAATGCAAACACATACACAATATTTGCCTTAAAGTCTCACTGAGGTGGTCAGATTGAACAGGGGTTGCAACGTTTGGCTTAGAATCACAGGAAGTGCTGCTTCTTTCCAATCATGTATTCATCTATTAGCACAATACATGCTCTAGCCCACTAGAGCACAGCCAACCTCTTCCCACACTTGCCCCTGGTCTGGTTCTAATCTATGGCCCACAAGTGTTTAGGAATCTGTATCCTGAAAAATTCCCAACAGAATCTCCTTCTTTGGCTGAAAGCTCCCCAATCCCTATAATATTTTTCTCATTTTATAAGAATGAATAAACAAGGGGCCGGGAAGATAGCTCCATGGCACAAGTGCCTGCCTGGCAAGTGCAAGGTCATGAGTTCAAACCCTGGTCCCGCAAAAAAAAAAAAAAAAAAAGAATGAATAAACACATAGTAGTGATTTGCAACAGTTACCTACTAATCACAATAAACCCCAAGGAGTTTGAAAGAGTCTTTCTTAGATACATTTCACATTATTTGCACATATACAAACCCCAGTTATTTCCAGAATTCTTGCAGAAAGGTTCTGCCCAGTTTGTTCACATCAGCTTGCAAAGGGAAAGAACACTGGCTCCATGGGTAAACTTCTGTTTAGGTGGCGTCTCTGCCAATCATACCTGCTCCTGCCATTGCCACCTTACTCCTTCAAAGCAGACCCTGGTGGCAGGCAAGTGCTGTTTATTCCAGGAAATCATGGTAAGTCCATGAAAAATAAATCATTCATGACCAGAAGACTGAGGTTCGGTCATTTCAACACATCAACCTATCAGTTTATGGTAGAAAACGAAAGATTGAGAAGAGAACACTGTGCTCTGGATACTCAGCACCCTGAATCTTCTGTGCTTGTGGTATTTTCAAACATTAAAAATTAGGCATCACATAGAAGAGAGTCACCCTGGATTTTAGCAGAAGCTTAAGGCAGTAAGAAAGCCCGCTCCTGCGTGTGGCTGCTCTGAAGGGCTGTGCTTTCTCTTCTAGCCATCACTTCCTCTGTGGTTTCTCTGTAAAGGACACAGCATTTCCTAGTGACCAAGTTGCCAGTCTCTAGGTGACACTGACCCTTGTATCTCTGGGTACAAGATAAGCTGGAATCTGCCCAGAATCTCAGCCTTCAGAACCCATTTGTCAGGTGATGCTTATGGACAAGGTACCCAATGCTGTAACCTGTGCTGAAATGGAAGAGGGGGAGCCCTTAAAATTTCAAAAAGTTTCCTTCTGTCATCTCAGCTCAGCTTCAACATCCCATTCACATCTGGGGAAGGGACTTAGGAAGGGGCAGAGTTGTCTGCAACCCAAAAGCAAGGGAATGAGAAAGACTCAAATCCACAGACAGGCTCCTGCTTCCAAACCTCACACCCTCTTCCCAAGGGCCCAGAACATCTGATGTCTGCTGAAATGGCCAATAGCCCTCTCTTGTCTATCCCAAGCTTTCTCTCCACAAGGCTTTTACAGACCTGTAGTGGGCAGGTGGATGTAAAAAGCAGGCCAGCACAGAGGAAAGGGTTGCTTACATTGGCCAGGGAATCATCGTTTCTGCCATTTATGGATTAGGGAAATCAGAGATGAACATTGACCATTTAAGCCAAGATTTATGGGGCTTCCATTCACCATTTCACACACAGGGTCACTAAACTTGAGCATTGTTAGACAATGAAACGTCCAACACTTGCCTATATGGTGCTAACTTTGATCTGGATGTCAGATACAAAAACCAGTAGCCAAGCCAGGGAGCTAAGTCCCTTAGCCAAAGGGCTGTAGGAGCCCAGAGAAAGTCAGCAATCCTAGGAGAACTCAGAGCTGTGCAGAGAAGGTGATGTCTGAGCCACCTGGAAGCCACAGAAGTTGAACATCAAAGAAAGCATTAAAGGAACATTAAGCAACAGCAATAACACTTGCAAGGTCACAGATGCATGAAATGGTAGGGTCACAGCAGAGGGCAGTGGAAATGGGCACTGGCCTTCATGATCTACAGTCCTTAGAGCATCTCAAGAGGTCAGTATAATAAACTTCCACAGAGGAGAAAACAGATTCAGAAAGAACTTGAGCAAACCTTATGAGACTAGCACTGACACTGTTCTGCTCACTGAACATACTCTAATGCTCTCCATGCAAAGTCAGAGTCTGATTCAAATACTTATTTGAAGATATTAGTCTGGAGCCTATTAATGACAAGTAGCAGAAATCCAGTTAGAAGAGCATAGGGGTGGTGGAAATGGGTTATTGTTTCAGAACAAAAGAGCCTAAGAACTGCTTCAGCATGGCTGATCCAAATGCTCTGTCACAGCTTTCGGCACAGATTTTTCTCTATGTTGACCGTTCTTAGTCATATTCTCCCATGAGGCCACCAGAAAGTCCAAGCTTATGTCTATTTTTGCAGACTCAGTGGAAAGTGGAAAAGGAGGTCCCTCTTTACTGTTCCAGCAGACTTACGGCACACTGGTGGGATTTTGTCATAGGTCGGCCTCAGAAACAGCCATTATGAATGCAGCCCTAGAGTGACGGTAAAAGGAAAGAGGTCAAATTCACCTCATCCAGTGCACAAAAGATGGGGAAGGTCAGATCTCAAAGAAGAATTAAGATGTTATTAGCAGGAGAAAGGGCAATGATAAGGGACAGGGGAAGAAGGCAAGTTGACAGATGCTATCTTATTCTGTTCTGTCCCAGAGCCTTATTAACACCTCCATCTCCAAGAGAGAGTTAGAAATGGCCCATATGGTCAAAGAGGGGCTTAGGGAGTGTTAAGTATACCAGTATCTCAATCCGTACTCAAGAAGTGGTCAAAATAGGCAGTGAATGTTTGAAATTTTTAAATTTTTTTACAGTAAAAGACACATTGCCAGGCCTGGGGAGATAGCTGTAGAATAAGTGCAAGGGCCTGAGTTCAATCCCCAGTTTCACAAAAAAAAAAAGACACATTGCCATTCATCTCCTTCAAAATACTCTCCTTCACACTCCTCCCGTCACTCTTGCCACTTTCTGAAGCAGTTCTGGGAGTTGTTTTGAGTATTTTTACAAAGTGTGACTTTAAAAAAAAAAAAAAAGTTGGCAAATGCTGCTGCCAAATGCCATCCGATAGAGAGTCAACCTATGGAACCATCGCAGCGTGTCCTCGCCCACCTTATTCGCTGAATCTAGCACCATGCAACCTCTGGCTCCTCCCCAAAGTCAAAACGGCCACGAAAGGTAACAATTTCAATCAATTCAGCACATCAAGACCCCCACAACAGGGAAACTAAAGGTACTCATGAAAGCAGACTTCCAGAAAAGCTTCAGAAAGTGGCAAGAAGGACGGGTAGGTGTGTTTGAAGCAAAGATGGGCATTTCAAGGATGACATATGGCAATATGTAACAATTGTTTTAATTTGAACATCTACTGTATCTTTCAACCTTACTTTATACAATGGGATCGTCCAATGGGGAAATTCTAGCTTGGTGTCTCACCCAGCTTACATCTGGCATGGATGGTCAGCTAAGCAAAGGAAAGAGGTGCTCCAGGCCATCAGACTTTTAAAAGTTTAATATGCAAGTTAAAATGCCTCGAGTAATCACTTTAAAAAATAAAGGGTAATAACTTCATATGGTATAGTGGAAAGTCAGTGAATATAAAAAGGTCAATTTAAAACAAAACATAAAAAGGAGTAAACTTAAAAAAGGTTGGACAAATGTGGAACACAAAAATAAATGTAAGAAATACACGAAAATATATCTGTAATGCCATAAACCAACCAGTTAACATATGCAGGCAGACAGTAAGATTTGGTTGTTAAACCCAAAACATACTTTTATAAGAGACAGACAGAATCTAAGGAAATCAAAGTGTTCAAACTATAAGGAATAAAAAATAGGGGCCCAGCAGGATGGCTCAGTGGTCTAAAGCTCCTGCTTTGGAAAGCTTAGGCGGCTGGAGGGACCGCAGTTCGATCCCTGGCACCATATGCTGCACCAGCCCTGCCCTCAGGGCAGGCTGAGCAGGCCATAAAAAGAAATAAACAAACAAAAGTTCTCAAACAAGAAATATATACTAGGTACTACAGATAAATATTAACCAAAGAAATCTAGATAGATATATTAATATCAAAGTGAACCTTAAGCAAGACATACTTAAGATAAAAATGGTCATTATATTTTAATAAAGGAGCAAATGATAATTCTAAACTTATATGTACAAAATAACTTATCTTTAAAAATATGTAATGTTAGGGCCAGTTAAATAGTTTGGCAGGTTAAAGTGCCTGCAAGCAGGTGCAGGGGTCAGGGCATTGATCCCTGGGCCAGCCGTGTGAGTCTCTCCCGAGGGGCACACTGAGATGGCAATTGAGACTGTACATGGTGACGCACACCGGTAATCCCAGCTCTTGGAAGCCTGTAAACAAGCAGATCACTACGAGTCCAATCTAGTGGTGAGACCCTGAACACCCTGTAGACCCTTCCCTAAAATAAAAAATAAAAAAGGAAAGTTGATAGGGCTACAAGTAGAAACTAACAAATTATAGTGCAAATGTGTACTGTACTGCAATATATTTGAAGATCAAGTATATAACAATAAATACAGTAGAACATTCAAAAGGTTGACTATGTACTAAGAACCAAGTGCTGGGCTGGGGGAGAGACACCTCGGCAGCATAAGTGCCTGCCTGGGAAGGGCACGGTCCCAAGCTTGATCCCTGGTACAAAGAAAAAAAAAAGGCGAGTACCAACATGTTTCCCAACATTGTCTGCGTAGACAATAGCGTTCTGGCCACAAAAAAATTAAGCAACATCCACAAAATCTCCACGCAGACATTTGCAAGCACATTTCCTCATAGATCATATAATTTTAAATAATTATAAATATTAGAAAATATGTTCAAGTAAACAACAAAAGTACTGCACAGCAAAACTTAGAGTACACCTCCATGGCTCTCTTCAGAGAAGGGATCCGTAGCCTTCAAGGCTCATAATTTAAAATAAGTTTAACCTGAAGTTTAATCATCTAACCATCTGATTCAGAAAGTTAAATAGAACAACAAAATAAGCTGAATGAGAGATAAAGAAAAAATATAGTGCAGGCAACGACAGAATTAATGGCAGGAAGCAGATATTAATAAAGAGAAGAGCAAAATATTAGAGTTTGTCTGTGGTGCCTTGTGCCTGTGATCCCAGGTTCCTGAGAGACTGAGGTAAGAGGACTGCAAGGCCTTCAAGTCTGTGCATGTGCTTCCTAGAGTTTCTGTGGATGATTAGTATGTATATTTAAGACATAAGGGTTGAACTGATTGCAAGAAAGAATGTGTCCCATTAGAAGAATTATTTGAGATATTCATTTTCTTTTTATTAATCTCTATAGTCTGCACTTTGCTGCAATATTTCCAAAAGGGTAGTAAGTGTTTCTGAACACCCCCCTTAGAAGGAAGGTACCTGTTGACCAGCCTTGGGGTAGGTCTTCTTTGATAATTTTACTAATTTACACTAGAATCCCTTTCTCAGAGCCACTGGCTCCCTCTGGAATGTTAATCCAAGGGCAGAGACCTGCCTGCTTGTTCAAATATGTACACTGCTAACACAGATGAGGCCCCTTGGAGCCTCTGAAAGGCTAGACTGTGACTTTGAGGTCCCGGTGAAGGTGGGATGTCCTACAGAGGGAGGACAGCTAAAGCCCAAGGAGAGCTGGGGCTACGCAGAGCCCACGGCAGGATTGGGCTGGGATGGGCCCACGCTGAAGGCACAATGCACGCTGGCTGTGTTCTTGCTCCAAAGCCCTACAGGGCCAGGCTTCCAGATTCACTGCTGCTGTCTGACACCCCCCATCCTGCTCCATCCCATGCAAGGCTTGCTGTAACCTCTCAGGAGTCACTTCACTAGGACTTAGAATTAGAGGACAGGGCACAGGTCACTGGTAGAGCCCTTACATGAGGGCCTGGGTTTGATTTCCACCACCAAAAAAGATTTAGAATTAGCAAACATTAACTGAGTTCTTATGATGAGCCAGCTTCTATCTATACTTACACATATCTCATAACGCTGAATTTTTCCAAGAGTTGGAAACATGGTGTTCACCTCTATTTGCGGTTCTCAGATGCTAAGTCACCTTCTAAAGGCATTCAGCATGTTGGAAACAGAGTTGGGCTTGAACACAAGTCTCCTGCCCATGGCTCCTTGTAGGTGAAGTGCCTTTTGCACGTGGACTGCTCCAAGTGGCCAGCGCAAGTCCACAGTCCATCCCACCCCACTCTTCCCAAGGACATTGGAAGTGAAGTAGAGAGGTTAACCTCTGGCCCCCGTGACCAATTCAGGCCTGACCTGTGCTTCTGTCTCCACAGGAAGCTGTCTCTGTCCTGCACCGTGTGCTCCAGCAACATCCTGAGTTGCTGCAAGAACCTATGGGGGCTTCAGTTCCTCCAGAGACACCTGGGAGGGTCCTCAGAGGAACAGTCTGAGGAGCCACTGCCTCAAAGCACAGAGGACCAAGAAGTAATGAGGGTGCTGCCCTCTGAGGCTGTGTAGAATCACCCAAGGACACGAAGATACTGGTCCTGGTCATCCAAATTTGATATCGGAGCTCCTAAGGACCCAGCACTCACAGCCACTGAGGAAGAACCCTGGGGTGCTGGAGTCCTCCAGCCCAGGGCCAATAGCTTGTTCTGTGCTCAGCATTCCCAGACAGGGGCTCAGGACTCCACAAGCCTGAATTCTGGGGCTTCAAAGCTCACACTGGTGCTGGCCCTAGGAGTCATGTGCAGAGACAGCAGGACTTACGGGGATATGTACACACATGTGCATTGATACGTACATGTAGAGACATGCATGTCCTGAGAGCAAGGCAGAGGGTATTGCTTAAAGCATTGCCCTCTTATTCCCTTGTGGGGTCTGCAGGTTGAGGTAAAAGAAAAGGATAGGAAAAGGAAGGAAACTGCCTTCATAAACACCTACTATGTGCCAAGTATTTCACTTGTATGACCTCACATAATCCTTATAATGTGTGGTTAGGTTAAGAGCCCCCATCTTCCCTCTAGAGAGGTAGAAACTGAGGCTCAGAGAAACATTGGGCCTGCTTGAGCCACTCAGCTAGAAAGTATACTTGCCACATAAGAGGTACAAGAAAACTATTTGTTGAATGAATAGATTAGTGGAAGGATGGATGCATGGATGGATGGATGCATGCATGCATGCATGCATGGATAGATGGATGAATTCATGCATGGATGGATGGATAGATGGATGAATGGATGCATGGTTGGATGGATGGATAAATGAATGGATGCATGCATGCACGCATGCATGGGTGCATGCATGGGTGCATGGATGGATGGATGATGCATGGATGGATGCATGCATGCATGGGTGGATGGATGCATGGATGGATGAATGGATGGATGGATAGATGCATGGATGCATGGATGGATGGATGGATGCATGCATGGATAGATGAATAGATGGATGGATGCATGGATGCATGGATGGATGGATGGATGGATGGATGGATGGATGGATGGATGGATGGATGGATGGTTGGATGAGGCAAAAGCAAGACCTCACATCTGTACTGTTGACACTACAGTACACTGTCTCTCCAAAGAGAGGCCAAGAGATTTCTTTGATTCAACCTATCCCCCTTCTAGCAGGCTCAGACCATCAGGTCTGGGGATCCTGTCACACTAAAGACTGACCTTCTCTGGTGCTTGTTTTCAACAAAGAGCTGTGTGCAGTGGACTCCCTGGGAACAGTGTGACTTCTAGAATCAGGGAGGATAGGTTCAGGCATGGGATTGCAGAGGCTGTGAATGGGGTGGGGGGGTTGACTCAGAAGTTCCTCTGCAGCCGGGCGTGGTGGCGCACGCCTGTAATCCCAGCACTTGGGAGGCTGAGGCAGGAGGATCGGTGTGAGTTCAAGACCAGCCTGGGCTACAAAAGTGAGCTCAAAGCCAGCCTGAACTGCATAGTGAGACCCTGTCTCAAAAAAGAAAAAAAAAAAAAGAAAGAAAAAAAAAGTTCCTCTGCAGGCCACATGATCTTGAAGAGGCCAAAGGGGATGGGGGTGATGAGAGCTCTAGAAATAAGAGGATGTCGATGGACTTCTCTGCTCCCAGGGCTTCCCAGTGGCACCTTCTCAGTGACCCCACTCCTACCTGATACCCGCTCTTCTCTTGGCTTCCAAACTCCCATCCTGATTATCTCCTGCCTGAACTCTCCCAGCCTCTTTGCAACTCACCATCCAGCCATCATCTGTAGCCCTTCCCCACTGCTGTCCTCAGCCTTCCATTTCTCTCCCTCTGTGGCCTTGTCTCCACCCATGACCAGGCTCTGAGGCATGTGGTGATTATTTACAGATTTACACCTACAACACAGGCTCCTAAGAGAAACTGCAGCCCCTCCACTGCCTACACAGCATCACCACCTGGATGTTTCAAAGATGCTTCACCTTTAGTGTGCCCATAACTGTGCTCTTGGCCTTCTCCCTATGTCTGCTCCTGTCCTGGGCTTCCCCTACTCTGTCAAAAGCCCACCATGTGCTTCACAGGTTGGGAGTTGCCTTTGGCATGTTCCTTTGCCTTGCTCCTCCCTGGCCAACCCTCCTGAGTCCTAACCTCTACACGTATCCACCACCCACCTGCCCTGTGTTCACTCAGTCCAACAGCCACGATCTCCCCTGGGGTGACTGGAACAGCTTCCTATAGCCCTTCCACACGTTCGCACTCCACGCTCTCTTTCCCTTCCTCTACCTGACAGCCACAATGAAAAGCAATGGCCTGATTGCATCGCGCATCTCTGTCATGCCCCACTGGCCCTGCATGGCTGACCTGCTCATGTCCTTCCAACCTCCTCCTGCAGCATTCTCCACCCTCCCTCTCCTTACTTCAGCCCTACTTGCCTTTTTATTTATTTTCCTCATTCTGCTCTTTCCAACAACCTGATCACACGCAGTGCTGTTTCCATGGCTTGACACACCCTTCTTGGCCTATGGGCCGATGGACTCCATGAGATCTCAGCCAAATTGTCATTTCTGTGAAAAAGTTTTCCTTGTTCCTAAATATTCAATCAGGCCCCTACCACATCTCCTCAGACGTTTCCCTAAAAGCTACTGGCATGGTTGTAATGCCATTGTCACTCCTGTAACTCCTTAAAAACATCATCTGCACACCCCATTACACTCATGAGTTTTCTATTGACCTCTGTTTGTCCAGCCCCTGAAGAGTATTGGTGACAGTAAGAGCTTAGTGAGTAATATTCAATGATTGAACAAAGAATATAAAGAGTGCAGAGTCTGGTCAATGCCAATGCTTAAACAGCTTACCTGCCAATAAACCTGAAGGCATTATTTGCCTTCATGTCCCCAGAGATATTTAATTTCTCAGATGAATTCCTTCTGGAAACTCAAAAACTGCCTCTCTGGAAGTTTTTAAAGGAATTTGAGGCAGGTAGGTCTCTAAGCAATGGCTGTGTAGTTGGAAGCATAAGACCTCCAGTGCCTGATCACAGACTTGCTGGTCAGGACTCCAACCTACAGTGCTTCCGGGCTACTCAGCACTGTAGAGGACTCCTGCAAGTCTAGGTCTGACCTACACCCTCCTTTCTGAGGCCTCTGAGAGCCTCTGTTGGCTGCAGAAATTGGGTACATGCTGCCCAGAGAAGGAACATCTGTGGTGGGAGCTTGGATCAATGTCCTGTGTTGCCATTGTGTCCCAATAAAGCTATCAGGACAGATGCTGCCTCATGATTGTAGTTTTTAACTTCCTGCTGAAGAAATATGAACTTCATCACATGGTGTCTTGATTTAGAAAAAGCGTTATGATAAGACTCTGGGGTAAGAGCCAAATTGTAAGTTGCCTTAAAATTTAAGTAAGTTTTCCAGAAGCTACATTTCTTCTTAAAAGACCACATGAGAAGCCACAGAAAGGAAAAACTATGGGTATGAGGGGTACTGTAAGGTCATATTCTGGGTGAATACAGATTTCTGAAGAGATTCATGAACCCACCATACCAGCTAAGGTCTTCACTCAGCTTAGGAAATTTAGGCTTTGAAAAGGGAAATGATTTGTCCAAAGTGACCGAGTTTCCAACTCACCTGGAGAGCCAGGCACATGGTCAGTATTGGGTGTCTGTGATGTAGAATTTTCCAAAATTGTCACATGTAGAGATAACTTTTGCTATATAGGAGATAAAAGAAAATGGAAAACCCTTGCCAATCAAGGCAGCCCACAAGAGAGATAAGGCAGGTGGGATGCAATCATGGGTTTTGTACAAGGAATGAATCCCAGAGACAGTGATCAAAGGCTTTGGGGAAAGAAAGAAAGAAAGAAAGAAAGAAAGAAAGAAAGAAAGAAAGAAAGAAAGAAAGAAAGAAAGAAAGAAAGAAAGAAAGAAAGAAAGAAAGAAAGGGCCCAGCGGGATGGCTCAGTAGTCTAAAGCCCCTGCTTGGGGAAGCTTGGGCGGCTTCAGGGACCGCGGTTCGATCCCCAGCACCACATGCTGCGCCAGCCCTGCCTTCAGGGCGGGCTGGGCCGGCCATAAAAATGAGTGAATAAAGAAATAAAGGTTCTGAAACAAGGAAAAATAAATAAATTAAAAAAAAAAAAAAGAAAGAAAGAAAGAAAGACAGTTTTTCAGAGTCAAGGACACTGGATAACCACAGTGTCAGCACAAGCAGAGCCCCTGGCACAGGAGGAAGGGTCCTGGAAGGCATAGGATTCTGCGTTTTGGACCGACCCTGCAGAAAAGATAATTAAGATACACCTTGATGAATTTTCACAGGAAGCAGAGGAAGATGTTGAATAAATCAAAGCTGACAGGAACTGCTCTGCTTAAAATAGCTTTTAATATATGTCAGGGAACAAAGACAAAGCTCTGTGAAGGGAAACTTGGGAAAGTCAAAGGCAGAAAATTAAGTCAAGGGTCATGTTAAGTTGTTCTTGACTGAACCGCTAGCCCCTGCTATATATTCGTGGATGGGATCGGTTTGAGGGACTAAGTAGGCAACCAGTCAGGGCTGGAAACCAAGAAACACAATTTCTAGAATCTTTTTTCTGGCAGGTTCACATTGCTCCAGTGGGAAATGGAAGAGAAACAAATGCCATTGTTGGTAAATGGACCAACAGGCAAAGGACTGTAGGACAGCAGAAGGAAGGGGACCTCAAGAGATTGGTGCCCAGGGCCTGGAGGAATGGCTCAGTGGTCTAAAGCGCCTGCTTGGGAAAGCTTGGGCGGTTCAGGGACCACGGTTTGATCCCCAACACCACATGCTGCACCAGCCCTGCCCTCGGGGTGGGCTGAGCCAGCCATAAAAATGAATGAATAAACAAATAAAGGTTCTGAAACAAGAAAAAATAAAATTAATAAAATTAGAAATTCTTTAAAAAAAAAAAAAAGAGAGATTGGTGCCCTATTGCAGAAGTGTGGGGCCACAGTAAGCCCCCTACTGGTCAGAGGGAAGCTTGGCACCTGTATTAGGAACTATGCCTCATGCTAGAAATAATGGGAAGCTTTGAAACGTGTGAAGCAATAAGGGGTTACAAATGATAAGATCTGTGCTATGTACAAAGCATTCAAATTCCATTTAGGAAAATAAATTGAGGAAATCAATGTGCAGTACAGAGAATATTGAGACCCCACAGCAGGTGAGGGTCAACAGTGATATTTCGTGAAGATCTTTATTCACTAAAGGCTTCCAGTTACAGGACTGCAAACCCAAAGGCACTACGTGCTATCTATCCTCCAAGGGTTGGGTCTGCATCTTCACATTACGAGGGAACTGGGTGAAGAACAGACATGGAAATGAGTGACTAGTTGCCAAGGCCAGGAGGAAGGTACAGTGTGGAAAGCACGAGTGGAAAGATGTAGATCCCAGTTCTGGTGAGGCTCTGGGGACATGCCCCTGGGGACATGCCACAGGGCTGGGCCATGTTTAAACCTACTGTAGATGCAATATCGATCCTATGGAGTTGCTCAGCAGCCCAGATGGAGGGACCAATGTAAAAACCGCTCTTGGCTGAGCTGGCTAAAATGAAGCCAACTCTACTGACAATGACTGGACCCTTGCAAAGTCCACCTGGGCCACCCAACTCAGTGTAGTCTTAAGACCTTCTCCTTGTACAGATGAGACAGTGGAGCTTGGGGCATTAAGGTTGTCCTTCCCATCACATACAAGCAAGAAGTGATCACCAAGGACAAACCTCCTGCTAGAATTTCAAGATCCCACCAGAATCTCAAGTACTCCAGTGAGAATTCATGAGTCTTTGCTGGTCACTAATAATCTGCAGGAGCAATGGGTAGGAGACTCCTCTGCTCCACTAACAAGACTTAACAGCTGATAAGTCCTTATGCTGGAGGTCACTGCAGATGTGTTGCCAACCTCCCTGCTGAAGGTCACAGAACACAGGGCTTCTCACGCCTTGTGTTGCTGCCATGCTAGCCAGAGCACCGGCCTAGCTCTATCAGGGTCCTCCCACCTGGAGCTTTGCCAGAGTTCTCATGTGCTTAATTGGCCTGGCAGGACTCCTTAGGAAATGAGACCCCAAAATATCATGCCATCTAAGTTGGTTGGCTTCAAAATGAATCCTTTGGGCTGGCCAGATAGCTTGCTGACTAAATCACATGCTCAGGCAGAGCAAAAGGACTGGAGTTCAATCCCTGGCACCACAAGCCATGCTGGCCCCACCTCCAGGGCATGCTGAGACTGTGATTGAGATTGAGGTGTGTGGGGGCACACAGCACACACCTGTATTCCCAGCACTTAGGAGGCTGAAAACAGGAGGATCACTATGAGTCTGATCTGTGTAGTGAGGCACTTAGACCTTGTTCTAAATACAATTTTTTTTAAAATGTATCAGTCCATTATTTTTAACTGACATTTATGAGTCCTGTACCTGTCCTCAGAGGTTATGTGGACCGTTCTGCAGGAACTGCCTCATTTCTCCTGCTGGTCGTCTCCTGGGGCCAAGGTCACTCCACAGCCCATACCCTGGGCTGAAGACGGGAACAACAGACAGTATGTAAACAACCAGTGTACAAGATACAGCTAAAATTCAGATTCCAGTTTAGTCTGCTTATCTCAAAGTCTAGGTTATTTCTTTCTTACTCATCTTCTAACATTAATTGTTAAGAACATTAATGATAATAGAGCTAGCATTTCTTTAAAAAATTTGAGCCAGGCATAGTGGAAGATGCCTGTAATACCAGCACTCTGGGAGGCTGAGACAGGACAATCACAAGGTCAAACCCAGCCTGGGCAACTCAGTGATTTGTCTCAAAATGAAAACATGAGAAATGACTAGAAAGGTGGCTCGGTGCAATTAATCAACAACAGCAGCAAGAACAGTAATAATAGCAATAATAAAATGTTATAGACAAATCTAGTATCTGGGTACCTGGAAATTCAAAGTACCTAGAAGCTCACCTTAGCTCACCCAATTCTCAACTCAGAACCAGCTTCTAAGGGTTAATTTTATTAATTTGTAATTTTTTCATTTTTTAGCCCTAGCCCTTGATGGTCAATTTTAAATCCAACGTTACCTCAATTTTTTTCTCAGTTTTCTCCACTGAAATTGTTCTCCCTAGCTTGTTCTATGGTGTTTGGTCCCATTTTGCCTTGTCTGTAAAATAAGGCTTGTACTACACCTGAGGCTGAGTTCGAGGCCAGCATGGACTACAAAATAAGACCCTGTCTCAAAACAAACAAAAAGTTACACTGAACCTAAAAAAGTGAACCCAGAAAAGTGAGTTTCTGCCATGACAGCACATAAAGGTCTCTTTCATTGTTTATAGCCACCAGAGCTTATTTCATGGTATCAGTACCTGTGATGGTTTAGATCCAAAATATAGGGCCAGGGTTATAGCTCAGTGCACAATGCCTGCCTCCTGAGTTCTATACCTGGTAATAATAATAATAATAATAATAATAATAACAATATAAAATGTCTCTCTAAAAGCCTATGTGCACAGGGTGAGGTCTTTGCAAGAAGATCGATCGCTGACTGGATCACTGATTGGATCACTGAAGGTGTTATCAAAAGATGGGGTCTAAATAAAGGTGGCACCTCACTATATCATGACCCAGAGGATGCATTCTTGTCCTTCACCCTATCTCCACTCTCTGCTTTCTAGCAGCCATGGGCTGAACATCTGTCCTCAACCAGATTCTTCTGCATGCCATTTCTGTCTGGGAGCCAACTGACTGGACTAAGCTCTCTGAAACCATTAGCCAAAGTAAACCTCTGCCTCCTGGAAATTGCAGGTGTCCCTGTAATGGGAAAGTAGCTAATACAGTAACCTTCCACTACTTGTTTAGCTGTTCCTTCAGCCATGTACATCTGAGTTATTTCTATTTTTTTTCTATTGAAACCATAACATGGTGCTCTTCCGACAGTGTTTTCTCATACATATGTGCAGTGAGATTTTTGGTGGGGAGGAGATGTTATATGTATGTTTACCACAAATACACAGATAGTTCCTGATACCTGATGGCTTGGCCTGAAATTTTTTTCACTTCACCATGCTGGCAGTGATGGGCATTCACTAGAAACTGTACTCTTAATTTTTAGACTTTAAACCTTCCCTTGGACATTGGTACTCAGGTAGCTTCCTTTTCAGGAAGCTGGAAAACAACAGTAAGCCTTGGTCCTAGACAGCCTGGGAGTCATCGGGGTGAACAGCCAAGACTTTACACAGCACTGAGCTGGCTGATAGGTTAGGTGGAGCTAATGCACATTCAGCAGGCTATTTTCAGCTTACATTGGGTTTTCAGGAACATAACCCCACAGTAAGTCAAGGAGCAGCTGTACTTACAAGTGTGATTTTGAGTATTGAGTACAGATGTCACCAAATTGCTCTGCAGAGACCTGGTTCATTTACATTTCCACCAGCAACACTGGAGAGAAACTATCTCCCCATAGTCTCGCAAGCCCATCTGGGCCTCATGCCCTTCGCACTGAGCTACATGCCCAGCTTTTTAATTTATTTTTGTTGTGAGATCTCACTAAATCACTAAGTGTTCGGCAGAGCTCAAACCTCAGCCTCCTCGGGGCCCAGTGGGATGGCTCAGTGGTCTAAAGCCCCTGCTTGGGGAAGTTTGGGCGGCTTCAGGGACGGTGGTTCCATCCCCAGCACCACATGCTGCACCAGCCCTGCCCTCAGGGTGGGCTGAGCCGGCCATAAAAATGAGTGAATAAACAAATAAAGGTTCTGAAACAAGAAAAAAATAAATAAATAAAATTTAAAAAAAAAAAAACCTCAGCCTCCTAAAGTATTAGGTTTACAGGTGTGTGCTGCAATACTTGGCTATACCTGTACAGTTTCTCCCATGACATGTGGCTTCTCTCATTCATTGGAAATTTCTCCTAGAAATACTCTATTTCCAATAAAGGACAGGAGATTTAGGTAGATGCAATTCTGAGGGATATCCTTGGGCTCAGCTCAGGCTTTCCATGAGCTCTGCAAAGACCAGCTTCCCCCCATCCCTTCAGAGGAAGTCAACCCTACCCAAGAAACACAGCTGTTAAAGGCCTGGAGCCATATAGTAAATATTCACAGAAGTACCGACTCATGATATAGCTCATGTGTCTGCAGGTTGGCTAATCAAGAATGGGCCCTCTGAGATGGTTCAGCTTTTCTCTGTGTGTTTGTCATGCTCTCCAGAGACCAGCAGGTCTACCCAGGAATATTCTCATGGGAATGGCAGGACATGAAAGAGAAAGCCTATAAGCATATGAGCATTTCATGTTTCTTGGCATCTTGCCTGCAAGTACACCATTATCTAAAGCAAGTCCATGGCCAACCTACACACAGAGCAAGGAAATTTATTCCTCCCATGTCACTGAGGTGGGGGTGAGGAGTGGTCAGTGAATCTATCACAAAGGCATGGGATAGATGGAAACTGAAATCTGCCTGACTCCAGAGCTCTGCAGAGTTGGTACCCTCAGAATGAAAGAAATTGTTTCTTGGGTGCCTTGGTTACCTTTCACTGGGACAAAATACCCAACACCCAAAATTAAGGAAGAAAATGTTTATCTAGTTCACAGTTTGTAGAGATTTCAGTCTATAACTCAATTGGTTCCCAGGCAGAGTAGCACACGGCAGAGAGTAGCAGTCCATGGCAGCAAAAAAACAGTGAAGAGCAAAGAAAAGGGCAGCAGCTGCCCCTTCTAGCAAGTTTCTCTCTCCTTATATTGTAAACAAACTACCTTGGCACTGGGGGTATAGAACTCATACAATGTTCATGCCCTCTTCTTGCACAGGATGAAGCTACTTACAAACTAAGAATCCTGGCTCTCTGCTGAGTCATTTAATTAAGCATCTAAACTTCTCAAGCTGACACAATTTATCAGCCACTACAATCCACCCCTTGTTAACCTGGCAACTAGACATTTCCTTAAACAGTTTCCAGGTACAGAGATATCCTTATTAACATTGTAGCCAGGCGTGGTGGCTCACGCCTGTAATCCCAGCACTCGGGAGGCTGAGGCAGGAGGATTGGTGCGAGTTCGAGACCAGCCTGGGCTACAAAAGTGAACTCAGGACCAGCCTCAACTACATCGCTAGACCCTGTCTCAAAAAGACAAAAAAAAAAAAACATTGTACAACTTGAACATTGTATTACATTAGAACCATGATGTTTTGCCCCCTGGGCATCCCTTCCCCAAAGACTTATACACATCCCTTTGTGCAAAGGCATTTTAGTCCATCTATAAAAGTTGCTAAAGTCCTAACAGTTTCAGCAATGCTGAAAAGTCCAAGTCCCAAGCCTCCAGCATCTAAGGCAAACTCTTAACTGTTAGCCTCTGTATAAGAGAAAAGTTAAACATTCCCAAGATTTAAAGGTCCAAGATAAACATCGCCATTCCAAAAGGTACACACAGCAGGATACAAACAATTGGGACCAAAACAAGCCCAAAATCGAGAAAGGCAAACATTAGGTCCTATAATGTTTGGAATATCTGATGCAACCTGTAAAGAGTTGTAAGCTCCAAAAGTCTTACACAGCTCCACCTCTGAAGTACTTCTGCTGGTAGCTCCCATCGCTTTTCTCTGGGGCTGGCTTTGCTCTCTCTTTGCAGCTCTGCTTAGACAATCAACATTCCTGGCTTTTTCTTTAAATTTCTGAAGTTTCCATTGAATAGGCTTTTCACTCACGGATTTAGATACTGCTCTCTCAGGGGCACACTGCCTAGCTTCCCAGGCCTTCTGAAATCCAGGTGGAAGCCTTCTTAACCTCACAACTCCTTCATTCTGCATGTACCTAAAGCCAATCCCACATGGATGATGCCAAGATCTGCAGCCAGCTGGAACAGTAACCAGGCTTTCTTCTCTCTTGGCTATAGGAGTTCAGTGCCTGGATTTCTGAGCACTCTGACCCTGATTCCAAGGAAGAAACTCTCTATGATGGCACAATTCTGGAATCTGGTGCATCTGCCTCCTCCATTCTGGAATCTCCTTGGCCACCACCTCCATTCTGAAACATGGGGCTCTGTGGTTTTCTCTTCAAAGCAAAGTCCTTGCAATTCTGAGGCTGCAAAGAGTGAGAACCTGCCACCTCCTGTGATGCCCTCAGGCCATCCTTTCCATCATTCAGTTCCTCCTGAGCAATGAAGAAGTCCGCTCTATCTTTGCAATCCACAGCCTTCCTGGTGCTTCTTTTCTGGCCAAACTCACAACATTTTAAATTATCCTGCTGAGCTCCTTGCCCTTGATTCAACATAAATCTGACTAAAAGCCCCCAACAACAACCATGCTACTGTCCCAGTATCTGGCTGTTTCAAAATTTCTTTTTCAAGATTAACTAGTCGGCACTTAATCTCAGTCACAGGCAAAGTCTCCGGACAGGAGCAAAATGCAGATAAACTTTCTGCCAAACCATAACACAAAATCATCTGGAGTCCAACAACAAATATAGTCCTTTTTTCCAGAAGAAACCTCCCCGGCCTGGTCTTTACAGGTAGGCTTTTCGTCTGTCTTCTGGTCTTCTGAGCTCTGAGCAGAATCTACCCTACAGAACAGGAAAAGCTGTTCCAGAGCTTTGCTTACAGATGACATCTCCAAACCCTTCCTATCTCTTCCCATAAGCCATACCCCAAAAGCTTGTAATCCACATGGCCAAGTTTAGCCACAGCAACAGCCTCATTCCTGGCACCAAATTCTGTCTTGATTACTTTTCACTCATTGCTGGGACAAAATTCCCGACACCCAAAGTTAAGGAAGAAAAGGCTTATTTAGCTCATAGTTTGTGGAAGTTTCAGTCTGTACTTGGCTGGCTCTCAGGCAGAGTAGCACATGACAGACAGCGGCAGTTCATGGCAGCACAAAATAGTGACGAACAAAGGGGAGGGCAGCAGCTGCCCCTGTTAGCAAACTTCTCTCTCCTCCTTATATTGTAAGCAAATTACTCTGGCGCCAGGGGCTTAGAACTCACACAATGTCCATGCCCTCCTCTTGCACAGGATGAGGATATTTACAGTACTCATTCTCTGCTGTCACTTAATTAAATTTCTGTACTTCTCAAGTTGACACAATATATCAGCCACTACACTAGGAGACAGAAAACCCCTATAGTGCTGTGTAAAGCCTCCCGGTTCCTCAACATCAGTTATCTCTAGTTTCCTACATATCCCATGTTCATTCTCTACCTTGACCCACAAGATCCCTGAGATTCAAACCTGGGCTCAGGCCTATCTCACTGTAGGTCCTTCATTGTCTGCTCACATACCACTCCCACCATCACCCTCTCACACTCAAAACTAAACATCTGAGCAGGAGGAAATTCAATGACATTCCCACATACAGGTTGTCTGGCTTCACCTAACTTTCCAGGTTCATTTCGCATCCATTGCCTTTTCTTTCAACATCACCATGCTCAGAGATGGACTCTCTGGCCTCTCTGGCACCTTCACAGAATTTCCTTTCAGCGTGGCTTTTGCTTTCATCATCCTTCAAATCTCAATTCAGGTATCAATTTCCTCTCAAAACCATCCCTGTCCCATTCCCAGAGTGTTCATTACTTCCTCCTTTTGTATATCTTTCTTTCACAGAGGCATGCTAAGTACATTCTAAGGAATGAAGTATACTTGCCCCAGTTCCAGATTCAGACACCTGCAGGGGCCAACAAAATACACTGGCAAAAGACAACTAGAAAGAGGCACACCAGGAGTCTATGAACAAAATCCCTATTGTTTGTCTATGCTCCCGCCATACCAGTTACAGATATTTGAATATCACCCTGGCAAAAAGGGAATGCTGAGCAGCAATGTTGTCATGAATATAGGACTCAACTCTGTTTTGTTCTGTTTTTTAAAGAAAATTTAAATCTGGATTTTTATTAGCAATACAGATATGTTAATATTCATAAAGTTCTCAGAATAGATCCAGATGGATGATAAATATTGGATGAGTGTCACAGCAAATTGTGGATGGGTGGATGGAAAAAAGGGAGGAAGGAGATAAGAGAGGAAGGAAGGAAGGAGAGAGGGTAGAAGGCAAAGAAGAAAGAATATATGGATGGGAGGAAAGAAAGACATGGAAGATAGATAAATGACAGACAGATGTGTGGACAGACACACAGACAAAGCTAGACCTCTCTTTGAAAAGTTGACAATTAAAAAAATAAATAAATCACCTGCACAGATAAAGCCAAACTTTTTCACAAGCCACAGATGACCAAATGGCTGCCAGGTGCTTCAGATATAGACCAGCTCTGGAACTCCGGAGGTGTCTCTAAGGAGAGGAAGTTAGGAAAAGGTGTGTGATCTCCCATTTAGAGAGCCTCTCATGCTGCTGAGGACACTCTATCCCTGCAGGAGCCCTGCTCTGTCAACCCTCCTGCTTCTCTCACCTCATTTTCCCAAGCCAGAGTGTGAGGAGGGGAGGCCAACAGAGGAGAAAAGCCACAGAGAGAATATCAATTGCTTATGTTGTAGGAAGGATTTCTCTACAGAGTTCAAAAGAAAGCTGAAAACCCTCTTGGACCTCCAAAAGGGTCTTTGGTGCGCCTTCTCTTCCAACCTCCATGACCAATGCCTAGGTCGGACCTCATCACCAGGGCTTTCTTAGACTCCTGAAAAGCCTTCCTGGCCCAATCTCTTCTCTTCCAGTACATAGAGCCACTTCAGCATGCAGTTCGTCAGAGTGAATGAGTCATAGAGCCAGCTGACATTGCATTCTGGCTGCATGAACAAATACCTCAATGGCTTTGCACTCTAGCTCCTCATGTATAAAATGGAGAGATTTTATACATATAAAGAAGAAAGATTTGTACTGATAGTGTTTATACAAGATATCAAAATACAAGTGCATCTTGTACTCTGAACAAATATTATGAAGACAACAATATACAACGTATTAATTGTTGTAACTGTCCTACTAACCTGTTGTGAAACTGTCTCACTGCTATTTCTTTTCATTAAAATAAATAAATAAATGGGAGATAAGTTCTGCATCTTACAGGCTATTAGAAGTATTCAGCTGGTAACATTCTGGAAAAGGGCAAAAACAATGTAATAAAGTGATTATTACTGCCAAAGTGCAAATCATTTGAAGTGGTCTTTGGCTTAAGCATTTTGTAACCGCCTTCATCTGTGGAGCTGGAGCAGGCTCCTTGGCTGGATGACCACAGCCCTGCCTTGTGTAGCCCATATTATCTCTTCTTGTAACTGTCTAGCCAGTGATTCTAGCCACGAGTTGTACACTCCTACATTGAACAGTTTGTTCGTGCTTCACCAATTCCGAACCTTCCAAATGCTAAGACCTTGCAGGCTATTCTTTCTCTAGATCTGGGGGGGGGGGATCTTTTGCCACCTGTGGGGGCAGTGCAGGATAAGAGTCCCAATTTGGGGCAACTCGGGGTACTCAGTGTCTCACAGAGGTAGGGAAAGAGTTCATTTTGTGCTTATCCTGTGCTCTTCTCCAAGGAACAAATGCCTGTTGAATATAACAGCTGAACCAGACAGGATGATGTAGACCTCTCAGAGTCCTATTTTCTTACTGATGAAATGGTGTTCCTAAGGATGTCTTCCTTTATATTGTGGAGGAGAGAAATTTTTCTAAGTTTCAATCATTGAATCTATAAAATAAGCTGACAGCAGACAAATTAATACAAAGCATGCACAGGAATCCCACACAAAATGGGAGGCTATAGAAAGGGCTAAAAGATTAAAATTTGATAACATCCTAAGCTCTATAAAAAGAACTTGGGGCTTCCAGGTGGGAGGTAACAACAGGTATGGGAGGGTGAAAGAAGGAATTCTGTGATGAATAAATGTTATCTGAAGTTGTCTCAGAGAAGTCCAACAGAAAAGAACAGATCCTGGCTGCAATGATGTGGTCTTGATGTGATTCCTCCTCTTCTGAGAGTTAATCTTCCCTGGCTGATGACCTTCTCAGAGACAGGAAGCACAACCATTGAGTTCCCTTTGGCAAGGTCTATCACTAGACAGATAACGGAACTTCAGACAAAGTCCCTTTCTGTGCTTCAGGGGAAAAGCTACAAAATCAGAGAAGGTCAGAGAGACCTTTTGAATCTTTTCTAAGGCTTTATACTCAACAAACCAAAGCACCATTTTATTAGGTATTATTTGCTAAACTTTAACAATGCTATTTATAACCCAAATTGCCTTTTCAAAAAAGTTGCCTTTATTACTAACTGGATTCCCTTTGTTCCAAGTAGCACCTGGAAGAATCAGAAAATCTATTTAGCCATGTGATAGTGGCAGAAGAATCTGCAGTTCCTGAGGTACAGTCTGCGATGGCAGGTGGTGAGGAGGAGGGGCGAGAAAAGAAGAAAGGGATAAGAACCACTAAGATGAGAGGATGAAGTTAACTACACACATTTCCCATATAACACTTTAACTGTTCACTTTATGCTTGTAGTCACTGGTGTGAACACCTCTCCTCCCACAAAATAATCTCCAGGAGAGTCTGTTGTTATCATATATGTTTCATATGAGCTGCTTTTTAAGGGAACCTAGGAAGAGGGTGGAAAAGCAGGTGCTCAGAGATATAGGAGAGGATGAAGATCTGAGGATCAGAGCCTTTTGAGAAGTTGACAAAACCTCTGAAGGGAGACTGTGAACT